>JAREIS010000256.1:600000-886394 GCA_030060385.1 Muscicapa striata striata
GGTCAAACTGGGATTCAGCACTGCTCCTCCCTGGAGGCTGGAGCTGGAGGTGAGGGATGGCTCAGGGCAAGCCTGGGTGTGCTGGGAAGGATTAAAAACCCCAGGGAAGGAAGAAAACACTCTCAAAACTGGAGGATATCGAGGAGATGGGGATAAAACTCCCAGAATTTAGGATTAAAACCCCAAGGGAAGGAAGAAAATGCTCTAAAACTGGAGGATGTTGAGGAGACAGGAACAAAAGTTCCAGAATTCAGGATTAAAAACCCCAGGGAAGGAAGCAAATGCTCTGAAAACTGGAGGATGTTGAGGAGACAGGGACAAAACTCCCAGAAACTGGAGGATGTTGAGGAGACAGGGACAAAACTCCCAGAATTTAGGATTAAAAACCCCAGGGAAGGAAGAAAACACTCTCAAAACTGGAGGATGTCGAGGAGATGGGGACAAAATTCCCAGAAACTGGAGGATGTTGAGGAGACGGGGACAAAACTCCCAGAATTTTGTCGTGGGGGGAGTCAGGGTGTTCCCCACAGAGCTTTTCTTCCCCCAGGAAATCCAGATTCTCACTGGGGCCCCCAGACCCCTCTGGGAGATGCTGCTGCCCTTTAAATCAGCACCAACATATGGAAGGCTCCTAATGCTGTGCTGCTGTCAGAGGAAACCATTGTTCAGCTTCTCTACAGGAAGGATGTCTCACTGCTTATTAGCAGCTTGAATAATTGTTTGGAATGTTTTATTGGACATTTATTCAAGGAACTTGGAAACCCGTGTGGTTTCTCGCTCTCGAGAGGATAACGAGGACCAAAAAAAATGGATTTTTAAAAAAAAAAAAAAACCCAAGAAAGCCCCAAACTGGAGCCAGCAGCTTCAGATGGCAGCAAGATTTTTAAAATGTAAATATATAGTAAAGTAAAGTCTCCTTGCTTGGGCAGAGGGAAGGGGAAAGAAAGGAGAGATGCAGTATTTTATTATTTATATCTTTAAAATATCTTACAGGCCTTCCTTATCAAGGATGGTGTGTAAATCTTGAGGATTGATATAAAAAGGATTGAAACAAAGAGAGGGAACAGGCAAGGAAGTAAAACATCTCATCACTGGACAGAAAGCACAGGCAACTCTGCCCTTAAACTCTGCCCAGCCCCAAATTCCTGAGATACAACCCCATGTTCCTACTTGGGTGGGTGAAAAGATGCAGAGAGGAAATACTGTCCCTACCTGCCCTGGATTGGTGCTTCAAAGGGGGATCCTGGTTTCAATAATAAAGGAAAAAACATTGGGTTATTTTTTAGGATTCTGCACCAAAGGTAGTGGGGGAACCTGGTTTGCTTCCTTCAGGTCTGGCAATTTAAATTTGAGTTGTAGCAAAAGCTTGGGTAGGTTTGAACCTTTTTTGGGCCAGGAAATCATTAATTACTGCAGGTAAAATATCAGGATCCACATTGGAGATGAAACCTGCTGGTGTGTTGGAGATTCCCCTGAAGAACAAAGCACAAGGGTAATTTTCAACCAGGGGAAGAGCTTGTAGCAGTCAGGATCAGCTGAACTCCTGCCTGTGGTGCTGGAATTGAAGAAGAAAAGATCTCCAGACCTTTCTCCTCTCAGCCATACTCTCAATATTCCATATTGGGCCATCCTCTTGGGATAAGGGGAAGAGAAGCACAGTGGGACTTTAGATCCCTTGGGTGACTCACAGAATCATTAATTCCATCACTCCATTCACATCATTGATCCCAACCATTCCCCCAGCACAGCCAAGGCCATCTCATGTCCCCAAGTGCCACATCCAAACAGTTTTTAAATCCCACCAGGGATGGGGACTCCAGCACTGCCCTGGGCTGGGAATAACCCTAAACAAAAAAAACCTCTGCTCCCTGCAAGGCTGAGCAGACAGAGCCCAGCCCTAAAAGTCAGAGCCTGGAAAACTGCTGGAAGTGGCTGCTGTCCCCCAAACTGCCCCCCTCAGCTGAGTACCTGTGCATGAGCCTCCCTTCCCAAGCAGAAATGGAATTCTGCTCCTCACCTGGGCAGAGCTCCTGGTGCTTCCCAGCTGTCCATCACCCAGGGGCAGCTCTGGAAGGGAAATTGTACCTGCAGACCCAGCAGGCTCCAAAAAAACTCTAATTTCTCTTGAGTTTTGTGGAAGAATTTTGTCTGGGAGAAGTAAAATGACTGGCACAGGGTGCCCAGAGGAGCTGTGGCTGCCCCTGGATCCCTGGAAGTGCCCAAGGTCAGGGTGGACAGGGCTTGGAGCAGCTGGGATGGGGAAGGTGTCCCTGCCCATGGCAGGGGTGGCACTGGAGTGCTCTTTGAGGTCTCTTCCAACCCAATTCCATGACTCAGTTCCCACTTCCATCTCCCTCTCCATCCCTTTTCCTTCCCAATCCTTCCTTTCCCCTTAACTTTTGCCAGCTGTGCTGCCCACCCCTCTCAAGCCTCTCCCTGTGTTTACACACAGGATTTTAGCTGAAACTGTCCCATCTTTGCCCAAATTTCAGCAGGCAGGTCACGACCACACGCCTCCAGGGAACAATCCCACTTCCAGCTCAGTGATTAATTCCTCTTTATCCATCATAATGAGGTCCAGATTAGAGTTACCTTGAATTGTGGTCCAAACAACTTATGTCAGAATATAATTACCTGGAGGTGCTGAGAACTTCAATGACACTCCCACGGGGGATTTTTTACTTGAAGGATCTGAAGTCAGCCTGCTCATATTTCCTCTCTGCACGCTCAGGGAGAGCATGTAACCTATTTTAAATGTCATCCTTATTTAGATTTACACACCTCAAAGCCCCAGAACTGGAGGAGCCTCTGCAATAAACACGAGCACCAAACTCTCCAAAAATAACAGCCCTGGGCTGAGCGTCACTGGTGAAACAACAATGAGAAGAAACCCACACATCTCTGCTTCTCCTGCCCCCTCTCTGCCCAGCAGGATTAAATCAGGGAGAAGGAGATTACAGCACATACCTGCAGCTAGAAAACACACCTTGTTCTGAGCAAACTCGGTTCAAAAAGTCAGGGGGAGGCCTCCAGGCAGGCACAGAGCTGTGCACGGCCAAAAACTGAACAGGAATCACTCACCACTTACTGCCATGGGTGGAACAGACTCAGCTGGGGGAATTAATTTAATTTAATTTATTCCAGCAGCTTCCCAGAAGCCAGTCCTGTAGCCCCTGGCTACCAAAACCTGGCCACACAAAGCCAAACAAGGAGGTTTCACCCCAATCTGTCCATTTTGAGAGGCTCCCCTGAGCTGCTTGGGCTGATGGAATTACAGAATCCTTGAGGTTGGAAAAGACCTCCAAGGTCATCCAATCCAATCAAAAAATATAAGATAAAACAGCAACAATACCTGCACTGGGGTAGGACCCACAGCTTTACAAGACCAGACTAAATAAAAGCCTGCACATCATCCAAAAAGTTCCAAAATGAGTATGAGAACAGCACAAAAACTTTGGTCAATCAGGTCAGAGAACGCGCCAGGAAAAAACAGGATTGCCCAGAGGATTTCAAAATACAGAAAGATGAAAAAAATCTTCCAAAAAAAAATCACCTACTTCAAGCTAAAATTCAAATAGGCTTCAAACTTCCCCTTGTTGGCCTGACAACTGGGATTTGTGTGAAAACACAAGGCAAAAAAACTGGGTATAGACAAGAAAAAAACATGTAAGGAGTTTATTTCTGCAAGCAGAGCTGAGCTCTTGTGTGAGACCACAAAAGTGAGAATGATCTCCTCCAGCAAGTTCCCAGGGGATCTGGTTTGGGAAGGTGAGTGGGAGGGAGGAAGGGTTAAAAATATTTTTTGGAGAAATCTTGGCTGGGGATGTGTCTGCAGAGAGCCTGGGGCACAGGAGGGACTGGAGACAAACAGGAGGTGCCATCCTCCTCACCAGACACAATATTGGTGAATTTGGAGATTCCCTGAGGAGGAGAACCAGACACAGCACAAGTCACAGCTCTTCCAGCAGGAAAAGGGAGGAAATGATGAGCAGGAATCAGAAAAAGTCCTAAAATTTGCACTAAAAAAACCCAAAATGGTTGCAAAATCCCATGAGAGTCCAGGGGTTTTGGGGGAGAAAAAACCAGGAAAAAGTTGGGAAACATTGATAAAAAAAATCCAGGGGAAATCTGACTCTAAATATCTAAAAAAATCACACTAAAAATTGCCTTGGGAGCCTTAAAATCTACACTGAAACACCCAAAATCTGCACTAAAACAGAAAAAAAAACCCAAAAACAAAAACCAAAAAACAAACAAAAAAACCCAAAAAAACCCAAAAACAAACAACAACAACAACAACAAAAAAAAAAAAAAAAAAAAAAAACAAAAAAAAACAAAAAAAAAAAAAAAAAAAAAAAAAACAAAAAAAAAACCCAAATCTAGTGGGATTCCTGGGGGCAAAAACCTGGGAAAAGTCTGGGAAAAAAAACATGGGGGGAAATCCAACTTGAAATGGCCATTAAAAAAAAAAATCGCAATAAAAATGGCCCAAAAGTCCTAAAATCTGCACTTAAAATATCAAAAAAAAAAAAAAAAACCTTAATCAAGTTGGATTTGGGAGATATTTTTGCCCAATCTTCAGCCTACCCAGGACAATACCTGGGTTCTGTTATTTTTGAAGGATTTAAACCCCAACCCCCTTTTTGCAAAGCCATCCAAGCGTGGGCTCCTCGTGAGCAGAGGTTGTCTCATCTCCAGGAGCTGCAAAAACAAATCTCCAGGGGATGGAAGTTGGGCAAGAACAAAGGGGAGAAGGAACAACTTCTCCTTGTGTCAAAAGTGGAATTGCTCAGGAGGGATTTGCCAGGAGCACTGGAGTGGTGAGAGCCCTGGGACAGAGCATTGCCAAGGCTTTTCTTGCCTCTCCAAAATCCTCTTTTGTCCCCTTGCTGTGCTGCATCCCCTCCTTGGGGACAGGATTTCTCTGGGAAAGGGGGAACTGCACCACTTAATCAGTGCTTTGGTTTTATTTTCTTCTGTCTTCACTCAGAGCCAGGATTAAAAACATGAAGGAGATGGATTTTCTTGTGTTCAGGTTTGGTTGTTTATTAAATCTTATTATTGAAATATTATCTAAATATTATCTAAATATTATCTAAATATTATCTAAATATTATCTAAAGTACAGAGGGTTCTGCAATACTTTTAGCTACCAGCTGAAAGTGAGCAAAATGGAGGAGAATTTAGCAAGTTACAAGGTCTTTCAAAGCTTAACAGTCCAATAGAGAATTAACACCTGTATTATTTATACTTTTGACTCAAAAATTAAACTCATGTGACCCTCAGTGCAGCACCATCCAACCAAAACCCACTACCTGAAATAATGAAGGAGACAGAGACAACACCCAAAATCCTCCATCTTGTCCCACACCTATCACTATGTTATAAAAGCCTCAAATTTAAAACCCTTCACTATGTGGAATCACACATTTCTATTCCACCTACACACCTGTGATTTTAACTCCATCACTCAAATTTGGAAACTTTCTCCAAGGTCTCAGGTCAAAAGCAGTGTTCTCCAGGGGGTCAGTGCCTGATGGCACAGAAAGTTTAAAATTCCCAGGTTTCTGGGTTCCAACATTTCTCCTCTCAGCCTTTCTGCTCACCACAAATGAGATTTGGTAACCAGAGTTGCTGGGGTTCTGCTCCTGTGAGTTTGGTTCCCAGAGAAAGCAAAATTCCCTCTGTTTTTGGTGGTGCCCTGATGGGATGGAGCAGGGCTCTGCTGTGCCAAGCCCTGAGGTCCCAGCCCCTAAAGAGAACTGGCAATAAATCACAGAATCAGGAATGGTTTGGGTTGGAGGGGGGGTAAAAACCATTTTCCAACAGGGACATCTTCACTAGCCCAGGTTGCCCAAATCCCAACGTCCAGCCTGGTCTTGGACATTCCAGGGATCCAGGGGCAGCCACAGCTGCTCTGGACACCCTGTGGGACCTCACCACCCTCCCAGGGAAAAATTCCTTCCCAAAATCCCACCCAACCCTGCCCTCCCTCAGCCCATTCCCCTTGTCCTGTGATTCCATCCTTTGCCCAAAATCCCTCTCCAGTTTTCCTGTGAGCCCCCTTTAGGCACTGGAAGTTCTCCCCAAATCCTTTTCTCCACAAGCAGAGCTTCACCTCTCCTTTACCCTCCCAGTTCCCAGCATCCCCACCCTGGCACACACCAAATTCACCTTGCCATTTCCTGAAGGAGTTCTTCTCCAATTCTTTTGCAGCACAGCAAGAATTCCTGGGGTGCAGGTTGCTCCTGGTGCCTCAACCCAGCCCTGCAGGGAAATATTGAAATATTGAAATATTGGATGTGGGTTTTTCATCCCTGCTGCAAGGAATGGCTAAAACCTCACCCAGGGCTCCCATGCCATGATGGATTGGTGGCATTCCTGATTATCAGGATGTTGTGCTACTGTTCCTGGGAATGAGGATCAAGCACCCCTGAACCTCCTGGGAAGAGGCTGCAGAAAATTCCTCATTTTACACTCCAAGGATGTGTCTGGTTCCCCCTTTCCAAGAGTTGAGAGAGGACTTGAGGGATCATCCAGCTGCTGTACCCAGAATTTTGTTCACCTGTTCTTTAAAAACATAACAACATGGTTTGGTTTTGTTTGGGTTTTTTTTGTTCTTGGTTTTTTTTTTTTTTTTTTTTTTTTTTTTTTTTTTTTTTTAGCTGTTTTAAAGGGTTTTGTCTCCAAAAATTCTCCTTTCCTTGGAGAACTTGGTTGCCTGTGGTCGAGGTGGCATCACAAGATGGGACAGCCAGGCTGGGGTCATGTAATTAACATTTCCAGGTCATGTTATTAACTTGGAAATTCAGTTTTTACTTCAGCATCTTTACTAGAAATGTGCTGAATCTGTTCTTTTCTTTTTCCCTGAGCCTTCCCCTGAGACATTCTGAACTGAACATTTCAGGTATCTCAAAAAGGGAACAAAACACTGCTCAGATCCCAAAATAACCATCAGCAGAAGCAACACAGGAGCAGGGAAACAGCTCTGCTCTTGCTTTTCTTTCTCCTACCCTCTTTTTATCTTCATTTGGGAGGAAAACCAGAGGAATTTCTGCTCCTTGCTCTGCTGATTTGGGGCAAGGGCTCCATGCAGGGGTCTGCAGCCCCACAGGAGCTTCACACTGGGGTTTTTTTAAGCACTTTGACCTGGATTTAATCAAGGCTGTTCCCTTCCTGTACATCATCTGTAGGGTCAGCTAAAAAACAGGAGCAGATGGGAGGATTTTGGTGTTCAGAGTCTTTAGCTGAGCTTTTTCTCCCAAGTATGAGAGGGGATTCATTCTGCATCTTTTCCCCATTATTTTGCTTTTTTCCCACTTTTCTCCTACAAGAGGCAGCTCTACAACAGCACTGAGGCTGAGAATGGATTTTAACACAACAGGAAAGTCCAAAAAAAAGTCCAAAACCCCCTTCTGTGACCCCTTCAAGGAAAGAAAGATGGAAGGAATCCAGAGGGTTCACTCCATGCAAACCAAAAAGCTGCTGGTGAAGCAAAGGCACAAACAACTCAGCACCAGGGCTGGGCTTTGAAGCCACCATTTCCCCCAAAATTCCAGCAGCTTTTCTTTCTGGACAGGGTTCACCAGCTCCTTTTTCTTCCACTAGAAATGAGAGGAAATCTGGCTGCATATGATACATAAATAACTGAAAGCCTCTGACTTAAGAGACAAAAGAAAGGGAAAAAAATAGAGGGGAAAAAAGGCAATTCAGTTAAGTCACAATAATTTATCTGGTGTGATGCCCTGCTTGAGACAGGTTTTAAGCTTTGTGCAGGTGTCAGTGACCTCATCAGGGGCTGGCTGACAGCCTGGAGGGTGTTTCCAACCCATTAAGCCATTTGTTCCTCAGGAAAAGCAAAGAGCATCCTTCACCTTCTGCTTTAGAATCATGGAATCCCAGGATGGGTTGGGCTGGGAGGACCTTAAGGATCATCTCATCCCACCCCATCCCTGGGCAGGGACACCTCCCACTATCCCAAATTGCTCCAAGCCCTGTCCAGCCTGGCCTTGGGCACTTCCAGGGATCCAGGGGCAGCCACAGCTTCTCTGTGCCCACACCTGGGGGCTGGAACAGGAAAGAAAACAGGTCTGGATGAGGTTGCACAGACAACTGCACACCCAGAGCAGAAAAACAGGGATTTAAATGATCACAAAATGTCCAAGATCACAAAGAAAATGTTGATTTGCTCCCTGCTGTCCTGTTAGTAGGATGGGAATGTGGATTGCAATGAGAAAACTGCAGGGAGAGGATCCTGAGTCCCAGCCCAGTGTTTTCATGGCTCAGCCTTTAAAGGCTGCAACAGTGCAGGAATTGTGCTGGGAGTGCTGGATGTGTCCCAAAGGCACAAAAGGGGTGAGAACACCTCCCTGGAGAGCAGGAGACTCCCAGGCACGGCAGGCTGGCTGCAGACAGTCAGAAACATTCACTGAGCCAGCACAGGGGGAATTTCTCCCTGGCCCACTCCAGGCACGGGCTGTGCCAGAGGAATCCTCGCTGCTCTTTGTGCACACACCAGGCTTGGGCTGGAAATGAGTTCCCTCCCTGTTCCTCCCCTGCCCTGCTGCCAACACAGAGCAGATGGGGGAGCTCAGCACTGTCTGGGAGCCAGAGGCAGCAGGAGCTTCCCAGGAATTGAGTTCTGCATCCCAGAGGGAGCAGTGAGTGCAGGATGGAGTTCAGCAGGTCCTGGAGGATGCTGAGCTGTCCCTCCTCGTGTCCCTCAGCACCAGGAGAGGGGTTGGCTTCTAGAACTGCTGTAAGGAAGAAACTCCTTGCTCTAAAGGTGGGACAGGTATTCCCAGATTTGCTGTGGCTGCCCTGGATCCCTGGAAGTGTCCAAGGCCAGGCTGGACAAGGCTTGGAGCAACCTGGTCTGACCAGGTTGGGATTTTTCTCTCCCTGTTTCAACCAGGCTCAAACTGCAAGTTTCCTTCCTTAAATTATAACAATGGAATCATGGAATGGTTGGGTTGGAAGGGACCTTAAAGATCACCCAGTTCCTCCCCTGCCATGTAGGGACACCTTTGACCAGCCCAGGTTGCCCCAAGCTCTGTCCAACCTGGCCCTGGACACTTCCAGGGCTCTGGGGGCACCCATAACCACCCTGCATCCCTTCTTCTCTCACCCCACCCTGATTTAATCCCTTTAAGGACTGACCTTGGCAGGAGGGGCTGCAAGGACACAAAGCCATGACCCTCTGTCCCTGTGAGGCTGGAGGAGTCCCACACAGGAGTGAGCACAGCCCAAACCTCTCTGTGCCCACTCCATCCCCCCACATTCCCCCAGGATCCCATCCCATGCCTGCTGCTGCTCTGTCCTTTTTCCCTGACCTCTCCAAGAGCCACCACGTTGCCAGGAAAGTTTATTGTTAGAACTTGCACCCACCTCACCTAAGCAAACAAACCTTGGCCAGAGGAAGGGACACCCTTCCCAAAGCCAGCCAAGCCCAAAACATTTGTGTTTCATTTGCTTTGCAGCAGTGATTTTAATCTGCAGCACACACTGAGCGAGGCCAGGCCTTGCCTTTGAGAAGAGAAATCTCTTATCAGCCCTGCTCTGTCCTGGGCATAGGGCAGGGGACAGCAGGGCCTTTCAGATTTTGGGGGAAAGTTGCATAATTCAAGATTTTTTTAACTCCATCTTCAGCAGAATGGAAGCTGCAAGGGATGCAGGGAATCATGGAATGGGTTGGGTTGGAAGGGTTGTTAAACTCACCCAATTCCACACCTCCCACTGTCCCAGGCTGCTCCAGCTTGGCCTTGGACACTCCCAGGGATCCAGGAACAGCCACAGCAAATCTGGGAATTCCAGCCCAGCCCCTCCCCACCCTCCCAGGGAATAATTCCTTCCCAAAATCCCATCCATGCCTGCCCTCTGGCAGGGGGAAGCCATTCCCCTTGTGTTAAAATCCCAATGATCCATTCAGGATGGGACACAGTGAATGGGGCAGGTCAGCTCTGGCAGCACAATTTGTAATTCTGTCCTTGGGGAGGGATGTGCCTACTGGCACAAGCACTTACCTCAGGTTCCTCAGGGAAATACAACAGAATTCCCAGTTGCTGCACAGCAAACACATCTTTGAGCAGTCTTCAGCATCCAGCCTGGCCCTGGGACCTTCCCTGAGTGCTGGGGACATCCCTCCTGACCCAGAGCAGGGAATTTCCTCCTCGTTTCCCTGGGATGGGCAAGGGCTGCAAAGAGCCCCAGAGCATGGGGAGGGCAGAGATCCCAATCCAGCACCACAGCCAGGAGGGTGGGGGAAGCCTCTGGATCCTGGAGGGGGCTCTGGGGACACCTTCAAACATCTCCCAGTGCCTGAAGGGGCTCCAGGAGAGCTGGAGAGGGACTGGGGACAAGGGATGGAGGGACAGGACACAAGGAATGGCTCCCACTGCCAGAGGGCAGGGATGGGTGGGATTTTGGGAAGGAATTGGTCCTGGAATGGAATTCCCAGATTTGCTGTGGCTGCCCCTGGATCCCTGGAAGTGTCCAAGGCCAGGCTGGATCCACTGGGATGATAGAAAGTGTCCCTGCCCAGGACAGGGGGTGGAACTGTCTTGGCTCTTAAGTCCCAACTTCTGGTTTGATGCACTCAAGCCCCTTGAACATTCCACATCCCAAAAATCCTGTGACCCATCCCCACAGCCCCTGTAGCCTCTCCTTTTCCAGCTCCTCTGTTCTCCCCTCTCCAGAGCTTCCCAAAGCCAGCAGAACCCAAGGAAAGGCCGTGGCCAGACCCAGCTCCAAGGCTGACAAGATAAAGAGTTAAAGAGGCAAAGGCAAACCTTTGGAAGAAAAAGGACTCTGCAATAAATCAGATTTTAGAAGGCAGGAAGGTGCTAGAGGAATCAAAGTCCGGAACAGGATGTATATAAAGCAAATATTGAACTAACTTTGATAACACAGAAAAATGGAAGATTTTTTGGTGGGGTTGAGTGAAGGCTCAATTTGAACCATTAGAAATTTCCTGTTTCACTCTTTGCAGTGATCTATACAATGCATTGTGTGCCTGCTGATTTCCTAGCCATGAATGGGTCACCCACATTTTACTTTCCATGCTTATTTTTTTTTTTTTTCTGTTGTTTTTTTTCTGTCTGTCCTGCAGCAATAAAGCTATTGAAATCCTCCAGGCCTTGCCCATTGGGTGTTTTCTTTCCTACCAAGACATCAAACTGCCCTGCAGGTTTATTTTAAGCCAATTCAATAGGAGGGATCACACAAGCACCTTGTGGAACGTGTACAATGGGAGCTATTCAATTAACAAGTGCTCCCATTTCCATGTAATTCCTGTTGGGAGTTCATTACTTTAATGAGGCTGTTAATTTGTGAAGCTAAAGAGGCACCATTTGTTGGTGGACACGTAGGCAAAGAAATTCCAGATGAGTTCACATGGAAGGAAGAGGAGCTGGTGAAAAGCTAAGGAGAGCTGGAAACCTCTCCAGATCCAGCCAGACTGACCAAATTGAGGTAATTAAGAGCAAGAAATGTGACAAAAAACACAAATTTGGGGTATGCTCAGGAAAATCTACATCATCTTTCTTAGGAAATGAAACTCAGACAGTTCCCCATCAACTAAAACCTTTCAAAGCATTTTTAACTTCCCCTTTTTTCATGGAAAGGGTTATCCAGTGCTGGAGTCCCCAGCCCTGGAGGGATTTAAGAGCTGTGTGGAGGTGACACTTGGGGACATGGGATGGCCTTGGCAGTGCTGGGGGAATGGTTGGACTGGATGATCTTAGAGGGCTTTTCCAACCTTTTCCAACTTCTTGTTGGAACTCAGAAACCTGGGAATTTTAAATTTTCTGTGTTTTCTGACACTGAGCCCCAGGAGAACACTGCTTTTGACCTGAGGCCTTGGAGAAAGTTTCCAAATTTGAGTGATGGAGTTAAAATCACAGGTGTGCAGTTAAATAGAAGTGTGTGATTCCACATGGTGAAGGGTTTGGAATTTGAGGTTTTTATAAGATAGTGACAGGTGTGGGACAAGATGGAAGGTTTTGGGTGGTGTCTCTGTCTTCTTCATGATTCCAAGCAGCAGTTTCTGGTTGGACAGTTGGTGCTGCACTGAGAGTCACAGGAATTTAGTTTTTGAGTCAAAAGTATAAATAATACAGGTATTAATTCTCTTCTGGACTGTTTAGCTTTAAAAGACCTTGCAACTTGCTAAATTCTCCTCCATTTTGCTCACTTTTAGCTGGTAGCTAGGAGTGTTACAGAACTCCCTGTACCTTAGATAAGATTTAATAAACAACCAAGCCTAAACTGAGAAAATTAGTCTCCTTTGTGTTTTTAATCCTGACTCTGAGTAAAAACAAAAGAAACTAAAACCAAGGCACTGATTAAGTGGTGCAGACACCACATTTACACCCCTGATCCCCCTTTTCCCCAGGCTGAGGCCCTTCCCCAGCCCCTCAATGTCCATCCTGTACCTGGACACCCCAAAACCACCCCCAGCACTGGAGGTGCCAGCACAGGGGACAGGCACTGCCCTGCTCCTGGCACAGAAATTCCTGATTTACAGGTGGGAGCTGCAAAAGGTGATGCAAAACAGAGACAGAAAATCAGCTGCAGGCACAGTTTAACCAGCAAAAATCTGATTTATGCTCAGCCCCTCAGGGAAAGAAGGGTAAGGTGGGATTGCCCTCCCCATGGCAGCCAGATTTCAGATCCATGGATTTTGAAGCTGCATCCTCATTTCTGGGAGCACACACAGAGGAAGGTTTTAGCATCTCCCTGTATTTGTAAATCTGTAAATATCAATTTATGCTCACACACAGCTGCTGAAAAACAGAGACAGCAGCACAAAGCAGATTAATCTTCTTCTTCTTTGAATTTTACCCAATTAAAAGCCCAAGCAAGAAGGTCTAAACTTAAAATAGCAGCTAAAAAAAAACCTCACAAGACCTTAAATTTTTATCTTTTAATTTAAATATAAATGACTCACCTTTCTGCCAGTTTAAGAATTTTAAATGAAAACCACTCAAAGCTTAAAAATTCCAGTTTAGGAACCTGTGAGTTTATTAAAGGAGTCAAAGCCAGGCAGTGGATGGATACTGTTTATTGGTTCTTTCCATCACATCTGAGTTACAGGTGTAAAAGTCACACAAACTGCAGGTATAAACATGTAAAACAATACAAAAATAAATGGAAAGGTAATTTTATATTTACTGAATCAAGTTGTGTAATAAATAGGAGAGGCAAAAAGCTTCAATCACACCATTCAGCTGAACTGAAGTTACAGTAGTGTTTGTAAATAACACGTTTTTAACTTAGAGTTGCAAATATTAAAGCATTGAGAACTAGTATAAAAGTGAATTTTGGCACATTGTAAAGTGAGAAGTGTTATGCCAGGATCTGGTTGTTGTGTAAAAATGAAGCAAATTTCTCATGAACTTTCTGAGGTACATTTTTAACAACCTAAGATTAGATCAACATTGTGATTCTACCAACTCACAGTTCACAATTCACTATACTAGTCACAATTTTTTTTTTCCCTTTTCAGGAATACCAAAGTATTCCAGAGTTTAAATCTGTGCAAATTCAGACAAGTTTCAATTTAAAAATAATAATTAAAAAAAAAAAAGCTCAACTTATTAGGGAACCCTGACATGCAACTCAACTCCTCCCTGCAATCCGGTGTGTTAATTGCAAAGTGTAAAACTGGATTAATCCCAAATTGCACAGCTTAAAATTCAAATACTCCCAGATTGCAGAGCAGCTCCAGTTGCAAAGGTTCCCCTTGCTAAGTTTGTCACATTTGAATCCCTATAACTTCAGTAACTTCTGATCACACTCATTCTCAGTGAGGAGAAATTCAAAAACACCACCACAAGCTGCTAACACAGGTCAGCAAAGCGTGGAAACCCCTTGAGGACTCTTCAGCACTTCCCAAGCTCAGGAATGCCTGGACACAATTTTTTCCAAGTACAGTAAAAGAGAAAAGGAACAGTGTAATGGCACTTTTGCTGTATCCAAACATCAGTGGGTTAGAAATGGTGCTTTTTTTTGTTGTTGTATTTTTTTTTTAATTCTACAGTAGCAAAAAAAGTTCAAACCTCAATCCTTCAGTTATCTCCATCCTCATCTTCATTTCCAAGGAGTGAGGACACCAAATCCCCTGGGCTGGGGATTCCACACAGTACAAAAACAGTTCTGACCAGAGTACAAAAGTTACACTCTTCTTAAAAAAAAAAAAAAAAATTCAAAAAAAAAAAAATTCAAAAAGCGCTGCTGATTGTTAGAATCGACTCCCAAAAAATCAGCAACTGCTCTTCAACAGCAGCAGCATCAGGCATTTACATATTTCAGTCCTCAAAGAGTTTTCTTTTAAACAGTTTAACCATTTGTGCTAATATTTGTCACTAGGTTAAATTTTTAAGTCCTTTCACCAAAACTGTTCATTTCCTTTAAAAAAAAAGGAAATGACATCCATTTATTTGGGGAATAAATGGTGTCATCTGCAAGGCACTACAACATTTCAAGGATACCATTGTCACAGTTTCACTATTTCGGTATTTTTGTGTTTTTTTCTTGGATTTTTTTTTTTTTTTTTTTGTTCTGGTTGAAAGTCACAGTTCAAAAATAAACGATAAAAATTGAGGTAATCAATTTCTTTCAATACCAAAATACATGAATTGAGCCAGTAGCAGTCTGGTGAAAGGTCTTTGTAATACACAGCTATGACCATAGAGCACATGCAGCACAGCACAGGAGGGTTCTAGGCCTTTGTTCCGAGCTCTCCTGCTCCAGTTTTTAAGGAACAGCTCAATTTGCACAGTCACATCCCAATTATTTCTTTTTTTTATCTTTTTTTATTCACAGGGCTTGGAATTCCAGCTGAATCAGCCCCATCCAAATTGATTTGAGAGCTGCACAAATTGGAGTTCTTAAAAAGAGTTCAGCAGAGCAAAAATCAGCTACAGCATCTTCATCTATTTTCAATCAATTGCACTTAAATCTACTCTGGATCCATTCACGAGTTGAGACAAAGCCTCCACCACGTGCCTGCTGTCCCAACCACTGGAATTTCTTCCCACATCACATCCCACTACTCTAAAAATATGGCTTTGCAGATGAGAGAACTGGGACTGGAACAGCTGGGTTTACACTGAGTTAATTGGCAAAGCAATTCCAATTGGAGTTCAATTTCCTAATGCCCCTTTTGATTGCAGCGTTACTACCAGAATTCTGGGATTCCTAAAAATTCTGGGCTGGGAAATAATTTCATGCAACCAACTGGATTTAGTTGTAAACCCCTGGCAGCCCCCCCAAACCCACTGCTAGCTACCTTTGCTCTACAGGCACTACAGGATATTAAGACTAAAATTTTAGCCATGCATAGATAAAACTCACGAGCTTTATCAGGATGCTCCACACTTGTGATCCAGGGAATACCCCAGGAAAGCCTAAAAACACAAACTAATTGCTGGCTTTTACTGGCCTCTAGCAGGATACAAGTAGTTTTTATATAAAGTCTCGTGGTGTGCAAATAAAAAATGAAAGAGAATATTGAAGTCTTCAATTCAGACAGCTTTTTTGAAATCGAGGAGGAAAAGTGAGGAATGAAACCTTATCAATATTTCTATCCCAGCCTGCAGCACCTGGAATTCCATCTCTGCACTGTGCAACACTCACAGGACAGGCACCCAGCAATGAAGACCAAAGCCACCTAAAATGTGCTTCAGGTCACTGAAATTTCACTTATTTTCTATTCCAAAGGTAAAAAATACATCTCTTTAGTACAGCATCAATTTTAATTTAGCCTCTGGTTTAATGGCTGGAGTTAAATCTCATTTTCCTGCCACAGGATGAGGCTGTGCAGATATATTTGAAATATTTTAAGTGTCCTGCAAGAGATTTTTCATTCCATTTCTTGCTGTATCACAAACATCTGGTCATAAAGAAAAGCTGCAGTTGCAGTAAAAGATTGAGCTGTCCCTAAGGCAAAGGAATATGAAAATAAAAAAATTCCTGCTGGGCTGTTCTCACCTAAATTCTGAACACATGCATGCTACAATAATCAGCTTATTCAAATAAACTCCAATAATTACCTGTAAGTAGCTGCTAAGGTACTTTATAATCCTTCAGTCAGGGATTTATAAAGCCTCCTTTCAAATGATACTGAATTAAGTCAGGACAGGCTGCCAGCATTCCTGTTCTATCATTTAGGAACAATAAAAATTCTGTTGCAAGTACTTAAAAGCTGATTTCTCAGCAGCACAGTGAAATGTTACAGTGTGCAAACTCTTCTGGAAAATCCACAAACAAGTTCCTGCCTCTTTCAAGTAACATCCTTTGCTATTTTTTACCTTTGGAAATCACTCATTTTTGTGAAAAGGAATTCTTCAGCTGAAGAATCTCCCCCTTGCCTTGCTTAGTTTTTAGGACAGAAATCTTCCAAGGGATAATCTAAGCAACAGCAAGGTGCACATTGCAGCCAGCCAGGAAATATTTTCCAGAATCCCAATGAGAACACTGGGAAGAAATTAAGATTTCTCCACTGATTTCACCCTGAAATGTATAAATAGCTTTTCTTTAAAGTCAGAATTTCAAGTGCAGACTCAAACTGTGCTGTGTTTGAGATGGGCTGTGCCCTGGCAAAGGTGGGGGTGGGAGAGTTCCTTCATCCCTCCCTTTGGGAATATCCTGAATACTTTGGGATTAGGGACTCTTCTGAGTTGTTCCCACTGTTTCCACAATTTTCACTTTGGGAATGCCCGAGCAGCTGTGGGATTAAGGACTCTGAGAAAGTGGTCCCCCATTTCTCACTCTGGGAACACCCCAGCAGCTGTGGGATTAGGGACCCAATTCTGAGTTTTCCCCATTGTTCCCCCATTTCTCACTTTGGGAACATCCCAACAACTCTGGGATTAGGGACACTTCTGAGTTCTTCCCACTCTTTCCACATTCTTCACTTTGGGAACACCCTGGCAGCTGTGGGATCAGGGACTCAATTCTGAGTTTTCCCCACTGTTCCCCCATTTCTCGCTTTGGGAACATCCCAACAACTCTGGGATTAGGGACATTTCATTTTTTCCCACTATTCCCCCATGTGTCACTTTGGGAACATTTTAACAACTGTGGGATTAGGTGCTCATCCAAGCTTTTCCCATTCCCCCATTTCTCACTTTGGGAATGCTCTGACAGCTCTGGGATTAGGGACTCAACTCTGAGTTCTTCCCATTGTTCCCCCATTTCTCATTTTGGGAACACACCAAGAGCTGTGGGATCAGGGACTCAATTTTGACTTTTTCCCCAGTTCCCCCATTTCTCGCTTTGGGAACATCCTAACAGCTCTGGGATTAGAGATTCTTCAGAGTTTTTCCCACTGTTTTCCACATGTCTCACTTTGGGAACATCCTAACAGCTACAGATTCAGCAATTCTAAGTTTTTGAATCATTCTCCCATTTCTTGCTTTGGGAACACACCAACAGCTCTGGAATTAGGGACTCAATTCTGAATGTTTCCCCACTGTTCCCCCATTTCTCGCTTTAGGAACATCCCAGCAGCTGTGGCATTAGATGCTCATCTGAGCTTTTTCCCTCTGTTCCCCCATTTCTCACTTTGGCAATACATCAATAACCATGGGATCAGGGACTCTGATGAAGTGCTCACCAAATTCTCACTCTGGGAACACCCCAGCAGCTGTGGGATTAGGGACCCAATTCTGAGTTTTCCCCATTGTTCCCCCATTTCTCGCTTTGGGAACATCCAAACAACTCTGGGATTAGGGACACTTCTGAGTTCTTCCCACTGTTTCCACATTCTTCACTTTGGGAACACCCTGGCAGCTGTGGGATCAGGGACTCAGTTCTGAGTTTTCTCCACTGTTCCCCCATTTCTCACTTTGGGAACACACCAAGAGCTGTGGGATCAGGGACTCCAAGAAAATGTTCCCCCATTTCTCATTTTGGGAACACACCAAGAGCTGTGGGATCAGGGACTCAGTTCTGAGTTTTCCCCATTGTTCCCCCATTTCTCGCTTTGGGAACATCCCAACAACTCTGGGATTTAGGACACTTCTGAGTTCTTCCCACTGTTTCCACATTCTTCACTTTGGGAACACCCTGGCAGCTGTGGGATCAGGGACTCAATTTTGACTTTTTCCCCACTGTTCCCCCATTTCTCACTTTGGGAACATCCTAACAGCTCTGGGATTAGGGATTATTCAGAGTTTTTTCCCACTGTTTTCCACATGTCTCACTTTGGGAACATCCTAGCAGCTGCAGATTCTAAGTTTTTGAATCATTCTCCCATTTCTTGCTTTGGGAACACATCAACAGCTCTGGAATTAGGGACCCCATTCTGAATTTTTCCCATTGTTCCCCCATTTCTCACTTTGGGAACACACCAAGAGCTGTGGCATTAGGGACCCAATTCTGAATTCTTCCCATTGTTCCCCCATTTCACGCTTTGGGAACATCCCAACAGCTCTGGGATTAGGGATTCTTGTAATTTTTTTAATTATTCCCCCATTTTTTGCTTCAGGAACACCCAAACAGTTCTGGGATTGGGGACTCTTCCAAGTCTGTTCCCCCATTTCTCGCTTTGGGAACACCCCAATCCCACATCCTGAATTCCCCCAGTGCTCATCAATGCCCTTGTGATTTCCAAGGACACCCAGGGATTGTTTGATATCTGCACCATGGCCCAATTCCACAATTACATTCTGACCTTTTAGGAAATAAATCCAGTTTTGCTTCTTTTTCTCCTCCTCCTCCTTTTTTTCCCACGTTTCCACCACAAGCCAGAGATTCCAGGTGATGCTTTGTACAGTCTGGAATTAAGGTGAAGTGGAAGCAAACCTGACAGTACAAACAGCTAAGCAGTAACTGTGTTAAATGCCAACCTTAGGGGAATGATCCCTTAGTTTGGGAAGGAGTGCTGAAAACAGACGTTTCACTCAATTTCTTGTGAGCCAAAAGGACAAAATATCATTTTTGGCTCCTGACACAAGGTCAGAAATACCCAGGATCCAAGTGCTTAAGTCTTCTTCTCAAAGAGGTCGTGGTACTCCTGCTCCTCCAGCTCCCTGTTGTACTTCTCAATTTCCCTGTTGGCTTCTTCCAAGTAATCATTCATGAACTGGTCCATTACTGGTTGGGAAAGGTGAAGGAAGAACATTTTTGCAAATGGAATTTAGTAAAAAAAGAACATCCAGGTTTGAAAGAAAGGCCAGTTCTGGGACACTCAGTGAAAGCAGAAATTCAATTTATTATTTTCTGCAAGTCTACAGGTAGAGACACCCCCATCAGTGTTCCCAGGGAATAAAGGAGCTGCACAAGGGATATTTCCCAGCCAGGAGGAAGGATTTAAGAACAGCAGAAGCATAGCAGGGTTCAATGGGATGTTAGGAAGAAATTCTCCCCTGGGAGGGTGGTGAGGCCCTGGCACAGGCTGCCCAAAGAGGTTTTGGACTCCCAATCCTTGGAAGGTGCTGGAAACAAGATCAGCTTCAAGGTCCCTTCCAACCCAAACCATTCTGTGACTCTGTGAACACATTTACAGCTGTTCTGCTGAGGCAGAACTCTAAAACTCTGCCCAAAATTCAAATCCCTCAGAAAGAGATAACCAGGCCTGCAGCTTTCACTGCCAGACACCAAGGGGGAGGTGAAGAATCCTGGAATGGTTTGGGTTGGAAGGAGCTTAAAGTCCATTTTATTCCAGCCCTGCCATGGGCTGGGACACCTTCCATGAGCCCAGGCTGCTCCAAACCCTGTCCAACCCTGCCTTGGACACTTCCAGGGATCCAGGGGCATCAATAATTTTCCAGTGAATACTGAAGTCCTAATTTTCTGTTGGTTTTGTGCCCTGCAGACAGAAATCTGCTGGGTTTAAAATTTTCAAGTTGTCCCACAGGGCACAGAAAATAACTGTTCTTATTCCAAAGCAGCATCACAGAACCCATCTGGATTTTTACCAAGTTTGGTGAAGTGATGGTGAAAAGTAAACTGGGAATATAAAACCAATCTGGAAGTTGGTGACCAAAGACAAAAGCAACAGGAAGTGATGAAAATGAGAGAATCACAGAATCATTAAAGCTGGAAATCATCAAGCTGAGATCATCAAGCATTAACCCAGCAGTGCCACAGCCACCCCTGAGCCATGTCCCCAGGGGGTGACCAAGGACAGCAGGAACACACTGGAACCCTGGCAAAGGAATGTCAGGGTCATAGCAAGGACAAAAATAGGATTGTTTTCACCTCAGTGTGTGCACACATGCAATTCCACTCCTTGGGAAGTTTTATCAGTCCTGCCCAGGCATTCAGTGCTATTACAGCACTATTTGGTTTGAAAAGTGTTTCTTTGACAAGCTGTGGTCCATAAATTATTCCCTGTGTGAGCTCATGGGCAGTTTGAGGTTTGTTTGGTTGGTTCTGTTCTGTTTCTGAGATGTGATCTCTCAGAAAAGGTTTCAACACTAAGCTTTAGGAACTGCTTCTTTACCACATCTGCTTTGGCACTTTACATTTCAGAGCTGCACAGTTGATTGCCTACCTAAAATCTTCCCCAACACCCCCCCATGTGAAAGGATACATGGATGATAATCCATTTTGTCACCAAAAAAATTCACAAATTGAGTCCCATTGTAAAAATAACCAGCTGGAAGTGGATCCAAGTGGCGTTTCACCTGCAGCAGGAAAGAATTTCAATGAAACAACTGTAGGGACAGTCTTTACAAACTCAAATAGATTAAAAAAAAACCAAAAAACAGAAGGGACATGACAGCAACCAAATTTTACACTTTCTCCTACTTTCCAGAGAGAATTTGGAGCTCTGAGATCAGATTTGTATCTCACATCCCTCCTGGACAGCTCCAGTTGTGCTCCAAGTACCTCCAGAAGTGCTGGAATAATTTAGTGCTCAGCACACTTGTTGTGGCACATCCAGATGGATGTTTAAGGGAAATCAGCCAAAAGAAGGGTTTGTAAATTATTGCTTTTACTCACATGAATGTTTTTTATTTCTTGAAGAGTTAACATTCCTCTGGTTTTCAGGGCTTTCCTCTGAGGTTTCTGTATGAAGAAGGAGATTCCAAGTTATGTGACTACAGAGTGACAATGTGATATCACAGCTCAGTTAAAAAATACACTAAAAGCAAAAAAAAAAAAAAAAAAAAAAAAACCAACCCAAACCACCAAACAGAAGCATGTATTCCAAAAATTCATTTCTAATTATTCAGTTCTATGAAGGCACTCACAACTGTGTTCTGAAAACAAAAGTAAAAATTCACAGATCTTACAGAAAACACTCAGAAATTAAAAATTCTTTAAGTATTTTAAACAAGAGAATTTAAATACAATTTTACTGTAAAGAAAGCTGGCACAGGAACAGAAAAACAACTTAGTTTTGAGCCTGAGAAATTCTGTAATCCCTTTCTTTCCTGCAGCATGTGGTAACTCTTAGAGCTATCTGAAACCCTCAATTAGCCATGCCTGTACAAAAAGTGTTTATAGTCTTGAATTGCTCAAAGAGGAAACACTTCACACTTGAGATAAGCATTTAAGTTCCAAGTTTTCATAAAATGTAAGTAGCATTCCACAAAGAGCTTTTTTCTTGCATGGCAAAGCAATGTCTCCATGTATAACCCCTGTGATAAGTACAGAGCATGAGATGATCAGCACAGAAAATGGAGTAATTCCCTAAATTAACACAGGGATGAGAAGCTGAGCATCTCAGAAACCTCAGGAATCTCAGAACCTTAGCAACTGCCACAGTCTGCAGGAAACACTTTTCCCTTCCTACAAAAATTTTTGGAGGGAGACATTGTGCAAATCCTAATCCATACTGAAGGAAGATGGAGTATTTTTAACTTAAAAATGTTCCAAGAAGTTCCACTGGCACAGCTTGGCCAGAGAAGGGTTTGGAATAATCTGGGATAGTGGAAGGTGCTTATGGCAGAAGGATGGAACTGCTTGGGATTTCAAATCCCTTCCAACCCAAACCATCCCAGGATTTGATGGATTTGTGATTCTGTCAGTCAGCTGTGACAGTTCCTCTGTGCAAACTGTGCCTTCTGAGCTCCCTGCAGCAGCCACTGCCCTGCTCCCCACTCCTCATTGCATGGATGCATCAGCCATGCAGAAATCCACTTGACTAATTAAAGATGACAAAATGAACAGGGCTCTACCCCTCCATTTCAGTGGATTACTTCCAAGGAGGTTTAATTTAGTGAATCAAAACAAAATTTCAGCTTTGCCAGCATTCAGGTATTTGAAGAAGATTTATTTCATAGCACACTTCAGCCCTTGGCAATCAGAGCTCAGCTAAATCACTCTGTGTTTATCCTGGACATAATCCATTTGCTCAAGCATTCAAGAGCAGATCAATCCATGAATAAGCTGTAGCAAGCACTAAAACAATACAGAGATTACAACACACATTTGTAAACTCTCAGTCCCCTTCCTGAAATCCATTTCCACCCTAGAATGTCAATAACTTGGTAAAAAAAAAAAAAAAAAAAGAGATTAATTAAGAAACCCAAATGTTTCATGGAGACACTTGGATTTTTTCCTTTGGTTATTAAGAAATGCCAAGCACTGAACAAAAGGAAAGCTGCCCACAAACCTGCTTTGCAGTTTCTCTGAGCCAATCTTTGATATCCTCTTCCTTCAGGGAGCAGCCAATGAACACAAGGAAATATTCCTGCTGACTGCTGCAGTCTCTGGGATCATTTCTGGAATCAGGAGGAGTTGGCCCCTCTGGAACAGGCACCAGGCTTAGGGAATTTGCTGCTGTGTTGTGACAGACTTCAATGACTTTATCAGCATCTAACAAGGAGAAGACAGAAGGAAGGGGCTGATAATTGCTAATCTAATCTAACATCAACTGGTGCAGACAGAATCCAGCACAGAAATAATTTTTTAAATACCCAAAACATGCAGTGTGATCATAACACCTCAGGAGTAATTTGCCCTTACCTGAAAACTTCACTTTGCCCATGATGTGATAAATGTTTCCAGAAAATGGACTGGGCTTGAGCAACGACTTAATTGCTGTTTGAAACAGAAGACAAACAGATTATCTCAACTTATTTTTCTTCTCCTTGGTGGAGCTTCTGGTAAAACCTGTGCAACTGATCTCTAATCCACATCCCAGTGCTTCCAAAGGAAAAGCTGCCATGTCCCTTGGAGTCCCACTAAGGAACATTTATTCTCTCATTCTTTGCCATGGAGTTTAGGGAAATAAGATGTGTTTGGCATAAAGAACTCTCACAGTGTGTGTGGGAGGTAAAATCCTCTTCTTTAACACTACTTGGCTAAGGAGAGGAGGAGAGGCCTTGATAATGAATCTACTCTAAAGCTGAGCCTGTTTTCCAGCAGCTACAAAGAATTACTTGACATAAAAAATAAAAGCTGATGGTCACTCATAAAACTGTATTTTCAACACTACAATGTTGTGTTGAAACACAATGAAACATAAAATAAATACAATGAAACATAAAATAAAAACAATGAAACATAAAAAACAAGCAAACATAGAAGCTGTCTCAGACCTAGAAACCAAAAATTCAATTGGATTTTCAGCTGAACAAAAATCATGGGACAATTTTCCAGAGCAGACACTAAGGAACAGTATTTACTGTACTTTTAGGAAGGAAAGCTGAGTTTTCAATTAAAAGTGAACTTCAGCAGTGATTAAATAACTGCCTTACGTCAGTGCCTTCCTTCCCCTCTATCCCTCAGCATCCCAAACTTGGATTTCAATCAAGTCAGGCAAAGTTCACTGGTACCTTTGCATTTGGTGACAAATCGTGTTTTCTCCAGAGGGCGACTGAACCACACACAGATCTGAACCATGGGGGGGAACACAGGCCCAGCCCCATACTGGCCCTCATACCTGGAGACAAAAACAAACACCTTCAACAGGCAGAAATCACAGAGGTTCTGCTTCTCACCCAACACAGAACAGCTGTTCTTTCACCACATGTGAGCTTTGCACAGAGGAAGGAAAATACAGTTTTCTTCTCCATGAAAAGCACTCAGGACTACTTTTCATAGTCATGAAGTGGTTTGAGTCTGAATGGATCTTAAAACTCATCCCATTCCCACCCCTGCCATGGGCAGGGACACCTTCCACTATCCCAAGGTGCTCCAAACCCTGTCCAACCTTGGACATTTCCAGGGATCCAGGGGCTGCCACAGCTTCTCTGGGCACCCTGTGCCAGGGCCTCCCCACCCTCCCAGGGAAGAATTTTCCTCAACATCTCATCTAAATCTCTCTTCTTTTGGCTTAAAACTCTTCTCTTCCTTGTCCTGTCACCATCTACCCATGTAAAAACTCATTCCACTCCTTTTATATGAGCCCTCTTTAGGTACTGCAAGGCTGCAATCAGATATCCCTGGATGCTTTTAATGCTCTTCCTGCTGCTCTTTCTTTCTCTTCCCCAATACCCAGATCCAATTCTTGTCATCAGACAGATTAACAGCTGTCCAAAAGTTTGAAATACTTTCTTTTCCTGCTCTCTCTCTTTGGCTCCATGCAATCCACAAGCAGCTCTGATGATATTAATTCAATATCCTCAAAAGCCTTGTGCTGGTTCATTCCAGTAGCTTTACTTGGCTACTTGCATCCAATTCAGAACCAAATTTTATTAATAAAGAGATACAGAGGACTGCAAGGTATGATAAATAAATGATGTTTCCAGCACAGAGCCCAGCCAGCCAGGAGTTATGGTGGCTGACAGCTGCAGATTTCTGCCAAAAAGGTGCAGCACAGATAACTGCAACAAGATGTGTGAAGAGCCCTGAGCCAGGAGAAATCTCCCTGGGTGCTCAGTGCAAAGTTTGGTGCCACGTGGGTTTGTGCCTCAGCTGTGCCAAAGCTGTCACTGAGGTTCCTGGCTTTTGTGAATAATTGTTCTGCTAATGGCCAGACTGACAGAGCAAGTTCATTCCAGTAATGCTGAATAGCTGTCAGGATGAAATTACCCCAGTCATTATTGACCTCACCCATCCCAATCCTTCCCAGTTTATTCCCACAGGGTTCTTGCCTATTCTTCTGCAAAGCAACAGTAATCTTGCCATTGATTTAAATGGTGGCCAGAAAGGAGCTTTTTGCCCCATAAAAGGGCAGCAATCTTGTATCCACTAAGGATAATCATCAGCTCTCTTAAAAATGATTTACAAAGCTGCTGCCTGTTCCAAATGAGTAGTCTTAGAAAAAAAAAATATATAAATGAAGTTAGTGAAACATTTTAATCTTCAAGTTAATTAGACAAATAGTTTTAATACTTCTCAGTCTAGATACTTGCCAGCCAGGGTACATTAAATATCGAGCTCTCATCATCTGAGGATTTGAAAAACTGCTTTCTGAGAGAATTAATTCAATATCCTCGTTCCTGTAAAGAGATAAAAATGAAGGGTTTTAATTTTCTAAGTTAAATAAAATGGCCACTATCTACTTACATAAAACATAATGTGCTAGTGACAGTAAAATTAAGAGCACTATTCCTTTAGTATGGCAGTAACAGCAACATAAATCACACTCTGCAAACAAAACACATTTCCTTCTCCCTGTATTTATATGCCCATAAATGTAAAGGGAAAATCCCTTTTGCACAAGAAGCAATTAAGAAAAAATCTGCATTTCCTTCCTATAAATCACCAGAGTAAAAACAAGAGAGGAGAAGTTTCTGAGTGCTGGTGGCCCGTGTGCCAAAAGGCAGAAATGCTGAGGGATGTTACCTTGTTACAATTCCATTTTCTGCCAGCACGAAGGAAACTCCAGGATTGGCTGCTCGGATCAGGCTCTGCAGCTGCACCAGCAGTGGGTGCCTCTGCTCTGTGGCATGACTTGTGAAAACCACGGTACTCACCAGGCCTGTGGAAGGAAATCAGGGGATCATTTACACAGCTCAGGCATGTAAACAGTGACTAAGAAACCATTCAGTGATGTTCCAACCATTCTTGTTTTCATTGCCTCTCACTGTGTTCTTTCATTAAAGAGAAAAGGAAAATCTACAATGAAAAAAAGCCAAGTAGAGAATCTTTCATCTAACAGAATTGATTTAGACTCAATCCATAGAATCAATTATTGAAAACAACAGATCCATACAAGAATCAATTTGAGCAGAACTAGTTCAAAAAAAACCAGAATACCAAGGTTTAAAGTATCTTGGTGAACTCAACGTGCAGGAAGAGATTAAACAGCAAAAAATCAATCTTTGGGACATTCACTTCCAAAACCAAGAGAAGGGTTTAGGGTTATTTTTTGTCTTTAAAGACTCCAAAATAGTATTCAGAAAGCAAGACTGAACCCATGAGGCATCAAAAAGATAACAGATAATCATCCAGTAATTTCACTTATAGGATCCCTGCTTTCCAATTGGACATGATTTGAGTTTCAGCTCAGTTCCTCAAAGAAATTGCAGTGGCAACACTTGAAGACTCCCTTGGCTGTCTGAGGGATGAAGAGGAAATGGAAAGGAAATGGCCTCAAGTTGTGCCAGGGGAGGTTCAGATGAGATTTTAGGAATGATTTGTCCATGGAAAGGGTTGCCCAGCCCTGGCACAGCTGCCCAGGGCAGTGGTGGTGTCCCTACCCCTGGAAGTGTTTAAGGAACACTCTTGACACAGGGCAGTGGTGCTGGGTTGATGATTGAATTTGATGATCTTAGAGGTCTTTTCCAACCTAAACAATTTTGTCATTTTATAATAAATGTTATTTCTTTGCTCCAGATGTGCAGCCCTGTTCTGACACTTTCCTGTGACTACAACTGGAGTGGAAGGAAGAACAGAAAATCTCCAATATCCACAAACAACTGAGCCAGATGCATTTCCTCTGCCTCCAAGTACTTAAAGTAAAGATCTAACAACTGATCTCACCTGATCTGCTGCCTGAAGTAAGTCCTGATCTTTACACAAGTCTGAAATCACATGAATCCAAGCAAAGGCTGCTTTACACACAAATTCCTGCACCAAATATTTCTGGAGCACTTCCATGACACCACACACTGCTCATTGCATCACTGGCCCTTCTAAGCCAGGACTTTATTAAACAGCACAAATCTCCATCACTGTGTTTCTCTTTTCTTTTAACCTTGCTAGAAGTTCCCACTCACAATTTCAGGAACATCCATGTCTTCTCCAACACTCACTTCCTCTTGGAGGAGGGGGGAAAGGGAAGGAGAACAGCAAGAACCCTTTGAAATTTAAGCCTCGTGCAGGCTTGAAATGATATCAAGTTTGGGGATATTACTCATGAAATGAGGACAAAAATATGAATAAAATAATCATGCCATGAATAAGATAATAATTCCACCCCTGGAATATTCCAGGCCAGGTTAGATGGGGCTTGGAGCAGCCTGGGATAGTGGAAGGTGACCCAAAGCAGCACCCTGTGGCTGTACTACAGAGATGCCACCAAGTCCATGTGAGAGTTGGCAGCACTGTGCCTTGGAGAGGATCCAGAATTATCAAGGACTAATGTGGAAAAGGTCTAAGTTTAAAAAAAAAAAAAAAGATTCAGGGAAAATCAAATCTAGCAAATCACACACCTCCACTGTGCCTCCACAGCTTCAATAATGAACAAATTTCACCTTTTCTATTTAAAGTGCCACTGCCATCTTTGTTTCTGAGAGATGCATTTTGAAGACCACCCAGTTTTGTTTAAATCTTTATTTATACATTCCTCTAAAGAAAAGAACCCTTGCAGCCTGGGGAATAGCATGTTCAATGGAAGCAGGAAAGGAACAGGAGGGATGGATTAAAAATACATATGCTGTATGAAAATAATGGCTCCTCTTTGCTCCCAAACTCACAATGGGAATATTTAACAATGGTGATGTCTTAATTTGTGTTCTATATGAAATTGTTTCACAGGGAATGCCAGGGTGCCCTTAGACTAGGAAGGTATCATCTTACAGCTTCTGTGCAAGAAAGAAAGAAAGGAAAGAAAGGAAAAAAAAAAAAAAAAAAAAGGAGACAAAAGGGAATTACAGCACACAGATGGTGGCAGGATTTTTTGGAGAAGTTCAAGCAAGTATGCACAGGATACTTATGTTGGTCATTCTGCTCAGGCTTTGTCAGCTGTCCCCAGTCCCTGCCTCTGTGAGTCCTGGGGCTCTCCAAACAGAAATTTTGGAAAATGTGACATTGACACCATGCTCAGGGCCCCCTTTGTCACACAGCAAAAGGCAAACCCAACTCACTCCCCACATTTGGAAGGTAGTTCTGAGGAGAAGGTACAAATCCAAAGTGTCATTCATTCCTACTTGCCTGTGGCTGCACTTGGCTTTCCTTACACCCACAATGTTCTGTTTTCAGACCTGTACAATGGCCAGTGGGACACAAGAAGAGTCCAGAGCCAGGCTGGACAGGGCTTGGAGCACCCTGGGACAGTGGGAGGTGTCCCTGACCATGGCAGAGGGTGGAATTAAATGATCTTTAAGGTCCTTTCCAACCCAAACCAGTCTGTGACTCCATGAATTATGCAGATGTCAATTCTCTACTACACACATGACACAATTCTGCAGCTGTCTGAGAAGTTTAAGTGTGCCACATCTCACTTCAAAGCAAAAGTTTTCCTCCTGAAACTTTTCTGTATCAGAGAACTGGTGACAACACTTTGCAAAGTCCAGAAATTATTCCCTGCCACAAGAACATTCCTCTACCCTCCAGGATTTGAGATTCCTGCAGTATTTTGAGTGCAAGAAAATCAGCTGTTCTTGTCCTGGCATTTTGCAGTTCTCCTTCAACAATGACAAATTCTCACCCAATCTTGTCTGTACAAATTCACTTTAAGAAAAACAAAGTTTTGAGTATTTTTTAAATTTATTCTGTCATAAGACAAAAAGGGATTTTTGCACTTTTAACTCCTCTGTAGTTATTAATAATTCTTTCTATTCTTAACATTCTCCTGCTCCCTCCAAATTTACCTGTGACATGATAGTTTTCCAATTTGGAGCACCAACATTTTCCTCCAAATAAAATTCTGATTTATATAACAGCACCTACTTTCTGTCCAGGGAAAAAAAGGGGGAAAAGGAAAAGGGAAAAGGGAAAAGGGAAAAGGGAAAAGGGAAAAGGGAAAAGGGAAAAGGGAAAAGGGAAAAGGGAAAAGGGAAAAGGGAAAAGGGAAAAGGGAAAGGGAAAAGGGAAAAGGGAAAAGGGAAAAGGGAAAAGGGAAAAGGGAAAAGGGAAAGTCAAAGGAGAAAAGGAGAAAAGGAGAAAAGGAGAAAAGGAGAAAAGGAGAAAAGGAGAAAAGGAGAAAAGGAGAAAAGGAGAAAAGGAGAAAAGGAGAAAAGGAGAAAAGGAGAAAAGGAGAAAAGGAGAAAAGGAGAAAAGGAGAAAAGGAGAAAAGGAGAAGAGGAGAAAAGGAGAAGAGGAGAAAAGGAGAAGGAAAAAGGAAAGCTCCATTTCCTCACACATCCCCAAAGGAGGCTGGAACTCCAATCCAATCTATTTCACTCCCATTTACACCAGTTCAATGTGAGCAGTTTAATTCATGGTCTTAGGAAATCCATCCTGCAGATGAGGACCTCCAAGTGGATCAGGCTCCAGAATTTTTTCATTTCCTGCCTATGATGTTTGACAGTGTAGGCAGAGATTGTCTGTTCTTACCTCCAAGAGTTTATCATGACCTTTTGGCACAAAATAATAAATACAGGTATTTATTTGGCCACATGCCTCAGTTATTGTTCTGTAGAGCTCAAAGTCAGGAAAAGTGACACATACCTTGTGAACACTGGTCCAAGAACTTGGGAAAAAGAAGCCTAAAAAACCAGAAAGTTCACATATCAAGAATGGATATTATTATTTATTAAGTAAAATATTTACATTCACTTGGATGCTGACAGAGTCTCATGAACCAAACCATTTTCATGCTTCTTTTCCTCAATCCAAAAAACTGCAACATCCTCACAGGTTATGTCTTTTAGGACTTTTCCCCCAAAAATCAGTTTTGTAGATGGTTTTAATTCTCCAACAGATTTAAGAGCTAATTCCCACCATGCAATTTGTTTTGTATTCTAAGGAGTCAGAAAAAATGCTTCAATGTTATTTTAATTCTCATTTAAACAATAGGAATTTAAAGTTTACCCTAAAGAATTGTGCTTTTCAAAGAGTCTTTCCACAGAAAGACTGGATGTACAAAATGCCAATTTCTGCTGCTGTGTCAGACAAGTGACAATTATTTTCAGGAGCTTTATCATGGACACAAAACCTCAAGAGAATATTTTACCTGTTCCTTTTAATTCCCTCTCCTCTACCTTGGTCTGCTAATTGAGAATGAGGAAAAGCTCCATCCCATGCTCACAGAAGAGCTGGATCTCTACAGTGATGAACTCTGAGGCAGGAAAGGGGTTTGATTTTCTCCAGTGCAAATTCCAAGCCACACATGAAACCACTCTGTTCCATTCTCACAGTGAAATTACCAAAGCTTCCTAAAACTGCAAGGTTTGCCAAGGTGGCTACTTGGTAAATTCTTATCAGAACAAACTCCAAAGCAAAACAGAAATCATCTATAGCACAGGCTGAGCCTCTTCCTTCAATTGCTTCTGCACAAACAGTGTTAAAGGACTGCAGGCTGCTGCTGCTAGAACACCAAGCAGTACCATGACTAGTAACACGTTAGTAAGTAAAAAATACAACAGGAATGGAACTTGTCTTTCCTATAATAATGGAAAGAACAAGTTGAAACAGCACTCCAGCATCAATTCACTAATATTTGATGTATTCTTTAATATTTATTTGGTGTCTTTGTCACAGAGACAAGAAGAAGCAACAAGGTAAAATCTATTTATTGACTACTGCAAAGCACAAGCAGCACATTGGTTAGTGTTTAAGAGCAGCCAGGAAATGTCAGGAATGCATTTTTAGAAACTGCTTGGGCAGTTCAGCTCTAAGCTGTGATGCACAGTTTGATCACAAACAGAAGCAGTGCTACCAACTCCAAAAACTCTAACTGCTTGGAACTTACTTTTATCAAATCAGCTGCAAGGCATAATTAAAAAATTGGAGTGTTACAATTTTACAGATAGGTCTGAGAAATGATTTGCATGTTTGTTGAAGTCTGGAGCACACACATTGACTATGAAACCAAACTACTGCAAAAGGTCAGTGACTTGGCTCTGAGAGCATTTCCTCCCCACCCTGGCTCTGCAGTAACCCAGGATATCAGATTTTAACACTTGCAATGCTTTGGCTTCCGTGCTTTGTCATTCCCTTCCCCATTTAAGGGGTTGTTTCCCTTCAATTCCATCTTTTAAACCTGCAAAGTCTTTTTAAACATTCAAAAGTTGTGGTAGAATTGATAACCCAAACTGAGATGCACGTCTCCATTTTTAGTCTGACTTACAAAAAGTTGGCAAAAAAGAGAATTATTTAGAGGACAACTGACTGTCTAAATGTCACAAAACCCTTAAACAGAGAATTTGCATTTAAAAAAATTGTTAATTCTTCTGGAGCTGAACTTTTATTGATATTCTATATAATTATGTATCCAGTGGAAACCAAGTGCCATCCTGATAAACCAAACAGCACTTCCAAGTTCCTCCAAGATGGATTATTAAACAGTTTATTTGGGATTTAAGTCAGTTCAGTGGCTTTTAACCATCACAAATCACTAATTATTATAAAAGTGATACCAAAACCAGACATTATCTCTTCTTAAACTTGTAAAAATCTATTTCAAAGCACACCTGTGTTCCATGTAGCAGCTCAGAGGCTCCACACAGGTGTTGACTGCTCCAATGATGAAAGAAGATTTCACATCTGGGTCAGGGTGAGTCTGCAGAGCTTGCACAACATCAATGACATCAGTGTACCTGCAAGAAATCCAAATGAAAAATGGGTTCAGAGAACCAGAAAGACACAGAAGGAAAACTGGATTTCTATGGAAAGCAGCTCAGAACTTGGCAAATCCAGACAAATTAAGCAAATCCAGACAAATCAAGCTGATTGGAAGTTACATTAAAAATAAATTATTAACAACTCCAGAGAAAAACAGGGTAAACTTTGCACTGAACAACTGGCAAGTCCAGCTTGCAGGAAGCACAAAAAGCACTATACAACACAAATATTTTATCCTAATGCCAAGTAAGTTAAGCACAATTTGATTTAAAAAAAGGAACAAAATAACAGCATCTCTCACTTATCAGCATCCTAATTTAAACATGTTTCTATCATTAATGCATCCATTTTTTATCAGGACTTCAACCATTGTATTTTATCTCTGTATGACATCAAGGCTTAGGTGAACTTGAGTTTTAATTTTAGGTATTCATTTCTCAGTCAGTTACAAACTTTCCTCTACTGTCAGTTATCAACTGAATGGGAAATTTAGAGAACTTCAGCTACTCTAAAGCTGAATATACCAAAATCCAACTATCCAGAAAGAATTTAAAACCTCCAATTATCTTATATATCAATTATCTTATATCTTAATAATAATAATCTCCAATTATTATTATTAGCCAGTGTTGCTTCCAGAGTCTCAGTTATTTTGCCCATCACTGGACTTTACACCATCCCTACTAATTACACAAATAATAAATCAATCAATCTGGCTCTAATATGGAAAAAAATTATAGTTTTTAGCATTATCAGAATGGATCATAATGAACAAAATGCTGAGCTCCATTTCTATATCCTTGTGAAAAGGATAAACTGGAAATCATTGCAGGCAGGTCAGGGTAGTGCCTCATTCCCAGTGCTTTTGTCACCTTCTAATGACTCAGAAGCAGAGGGGGAAACATCCTGCAGATGATCCTGGTTCTCAAATGCTACACTGGAGATGGAAATGTCAAACACAGGTGGCTCAGTCTTCACCTTTATCCCACAAGGAAAATGGCATTTATCCAAAACATGTCACTAAGCCTTACCCTGCTATCACCTGCTCTATCAGGCAAGGGGAGATCTTTGCCAGTCTGAGCTCTGCTGGCAGTTCTGGAGTCAGAATCACACAACCACAGAATTGTTTGGGTTGAAAGGAACCTTTAAAGGTCATCTTAGTTCAACCCTCTGCAACAACCAGGGACATCTTCCACTATCCCAGGTTGTTCCAACCTGGCCTTGGACACTTGCAGGGATCCAGGGGCAGCCACAGCAAATCTGGGCACTGTGCCAGGGATTCCTTCCCAATATCCCAACCAAATCTCCCCTTTTTCAATTTGAAGCCATTCTTTGTGTCCTGTCCTTCCATGCCTTGTCCTCAGTCCCTCTCCAGCTCTCCTGAATCCCATTTAGGCTCTGAGCTCCCCATGGAGCCTTCTCTTCTCCAGGTGAGCACTCCCAGCTCTCCCAGCCTGGCTCCAGCTCTTGGAGAATCTCCTGGACTCTCTCCAGCCCCTCCACACCCTCCTGCTGCTGGCCCCAGGGCTGGAACAGCTCTGCAGGTGAGGTCTCACAGGGGTAGAATCCCCCTGCCCTGCTGCCCACCCTGGATCAGCCCAGCACAGGGGGGCTCTGGGCTGGGAGTGCCCCCAGAACATGGAAGAAAAGCTGAAGACACCTTTCCTCCACAACAACAGGGACAGAAAATCTGAGTTTGTTCCATGTATAAACCAGAATCCCCTTTTTCTACACAACAATTCCAAGAGTTTTAAGCTTTACCCTTGCAGCACCACCAGGAGCCTCCTGCTCTTCCCATTTTGGGGGGTCTGAGGGACCCCAAGGCTCTGCTGGGCCTCCAGGAGCCCTGTCAGGAAACGCTGGAAGTGGGAGGCACTGAAACACTCAGGGCTGTCCATGGTCTGGCGATAAACAATCCACCTGAAACAGGCAACAAGGAAAGGAGTTCAGGAGCTCTGACACAACAGCTCTGCTTCCTTCCCATTTGAAACCAACAGACCAAAATGAACTTTGACAAGCCCAAAGATTCCACATCTCATCATGATCTCATTCCACTTGGCCATGTGGGGAAGAGGAATTCACTTGGCTTTCTATCATTTTTTTTTAATCTATTTTTTAATCTTTTTTTTCTATAATTTCCAGCATAACTACATTCTTTATACAACTGCCAAAGGGGTTTGTGAGTGTTTCATGTTGTTTTTCAATACAACAACGTTCACCAGCTTTTTGAAAGCTGCACATCACATGAGTAATTCTGATCACTGGCAGTGATGCAGTAAACAAAAATGAGACAGATCCAATTCAAGACTCTGGGAGTGAAAATATTTCACTGCAAAAATGGAAAGTAACAATGACATTTACAGGAAAACATGAGGAGATGTGTTATTACACAACCTTCAAAAGTCACCTTACGTGTTTGCCCTATAACAGAAGCACAAAACTGTTCTGATTCAACTTGATAAAATCAAGATATTGAGTGAGGAGTAAAAAAACAGTGCAGAACATGGCTAAGATTAAATGCTAAGGTGTTTGGCTGTAAGAATTAAAAGAATAAGATTTTTTTTTATTATTATTTTCCAGAAGCTCTATCAACACAGAATAGCAAATTCCTAGAGCAGAGTTATCTTATTGCTACACAACAGATGTCCTCAGGCTAAATTAAAACCAATGCTGTGGCAAGGACTGTTAGTCAGTCTTTTCTCAAAAAAAAAAAAAAAAAAAAAAAAAAAAAAAAAAACAGGCATTTTAGAATCACTACAAATCAATAAATGGAAGCTTTTCACCTCGTGGAATAGGCAACAAAGAAATCTCCTGTGGTTTTTTTCTGTTTAATTGTATAATTTAAGGGCAAATCTACCTGACAGTCTGAAATTAGGTTTAAAAAACCACCAAATGAAACAGTGATCATTTTTTTCCTTCATGCCAAGCTGTTTTTTTTGGTGATCAGTGGAAGCAGAGCTGCACCAACCTCCCATGTTCCTTGGTAAAAGTGACAAGGAAAGAACACAGGTCACTGGAACGACATCCAGGCAGCCCAGTGATGATGGTGATGATCACCTGCAACACAGCAACAGGGGACAAGGGAAGTGTAAACACAAAATAACAGAAATAAAAAACCACAGAAACAATGCTGCAGGCACCAAAAAGGCTGTTTTCCATGATGCACATAGATTTTTTTTTTTTAAATCCACAGTTAAATCAAACTTAAAATCAGATTTTAAAACGTTCCTAAGGGTTTATTAATTGTCAGAATGGTCTCAGAAACAGATCTCAGCAATATTCCCCAAAAAAGATTCTATTCCTGCTGCTTTGGGTTTGTTTTCAGCAGATTTCAAAAGCTGGGAAGCTCCAAGGAAATATTTTCTCTAAAAATGCTATTTAAAGCATGCCTTAAGATGGACAATTGTTATTGCCCCTATAGAGAAAGGAATGTTGTACAGATAATATCAGCAAATGTTAAATATCATGTGCTACCTCTATGCTATTTAAAGGACTTTTATGTTCCAGAGAACAATTCAGTTAAATTATTCATCAATTCATAAAAAACAAGCTGCTGCTTTAGGGTAGAGTCTCTCTGGACATCAGAGAAAACACTTCACTTAAAGATTTACACCTCATTTTCTGCCTCTATTTCATCAGGTTGAAAGGTCATTTGCACTTCCAAAAGATTGTTTAAATGGAAAAAAAAATTAAGTAAAAAACCAGGAAAATAAGGCAAAAAACCTGGTGGTAGTGGAGGAGGAGGCAGAGCATGGCTGAACGTGATTAGTACTTTATTACACTACAACAGAACTGCTGACAGAATATTCCAAATATTCTATCTGAGGGCTAGGAATTATTGTGGGGTTGTTTCCTTACCTTCTCACCTCCTGCCTTGCTGTCAGAAATGGTTTCTGACTGTTTGAGAAGGACAGGAAGATGTGCTCTCATCACTGGCTTGGTACTGACACTGCTGACTGTGAAGTGCTGCATAAACCTTCCAAAAATAAAAGGTTTATTTCCTTACAATTGACAGCAAAAAGATTTCATCCATAGAAATAGCTGGGAAATTACTAAAACAAGAGCATTAAAAGGTCAAGCTAGAGAGGAAATAATTCATCTCAGAATAAAAACACCCTAGTGTAAAGACACAATGATTTAAGAAACATTTTGAGGTGGCCATCACATCTACCAAAACGTTTTTGTTAGCATGTCTGACAGAATGAATCCCTTGAACACAAAAGCAATTTCTCACCTCTCCAATTCTGGAATGGCAGCAGACAGTTTCAGCTCCTGCATCTTTCCCCAGAAGAGAAAGACAAGGCATTGAAGAGCTTCTGAACACTGGAATGCCTAAAAAAAGGAAATTTATTGATTTCTCTTCTTTTAGCCACATGGCTCCCACTAAATGGCACCAAAAAAAAAAATAAAGTGAGTGTTGCACTAAGAATGCAACAATTCTTTTTTTTAATTATTCTAAGAATTTAATTATTCTTAAAAATTCATTAATTATTAATCAGCATTTTTCTAATTGCAGCTTCTGGGCAATTGCACTGCACTGGGATGAACTTACAGCTTCTTTTGCTCCTCAGACAGGAATTCTTCCTGGACAACCCTTAAAGATAATCCTGAGTTTGTCTGCTTTTGCCATGAAGAGAAAACCTGGAATAAACCAGATCTATGCATGAGTGTCATGATTTTCCCAAATTTGCTTTGAATTTGTTTAGGAATTGGTTTTGTTCACCTAAAAAAAAAAAAAAGAAGAGACATTTTCAGGAGCCATTAAATATTGCACAATAAAGGTTTTGCTGCAAGAGAAGCTGTGGCTGCTCCATCCCTGGAAGTGTCCAAGTGTTGGATGGGGCTTGGAAAAACCTGGGATAGTGGAAGGTTCCCTGCCCATGGCAGAGGGTTGGAATGAGATGTCCCTTGAGATCTCCCTTCCAACCCAAAATATTCAAGAATTCAAATCCACCAATCCCATTTTTCAACCTTTTCTTTGGCTAGACTGGAAGTGCTTTAGGAATTTCCTGAAATGGCCTCATTTTCCTTGATAAAAATGTAGGTGTTTATAGGCCAAGTGCTCCAGAGCAGGAACTAAATGAACACTTTGCTCTTTGAAGCACTGCTGTCATTTTTATGCAGGGAGATTGCAGCAATCATTACTCGAAATTGAAGAAAAATTCTGCTCCCTCCCAAAAGAAAAGGAAACTCTTTGTTTCTCTAGGGAATGTTTTGGCTCACATCCAACTGCTCCAGCCAAGACACATTAATCTGAATGGCACTGGGAACCTAGAAATCAGATTCAGATGAATCACAAAGTCCTGTCAGTGTTTGGAATTTCCCTTCTTTTCATAAGTAAAGGCAAGAGCCATTGTCATTTTTCACAATAACTGCAAGACAAAACAACTGGGGGGGACACGACTGCTTTCCATTAAAAACTCAGCATCCCAAACACAAGGGTAGGAGATAAAAACCATCAAAATAAAATATACTTTTGATATTAACAAAGGCAATATTGCTCATGCAAAAGGATCCACACAACTAAAGAAAGAATCACTTCAAGACACACAGAAAGGGCTCAAATGCCTGGGAGGGATGAAAAAAAAGGAATGGTCAAGGGAAAATTGTGTTCTATAAGAGTTCAAGGGTTAGGGATAAAATGAAAACATAGGTCATGCTAAAAAATAGAAAATAGATAAATAAATAGATAATAAATAATAGATAATAAATAAATATATAATAAAAAATAGAAATAGATCAGGCCCTCTTGTAAAACTTAAGGGAAGTTTAAAAAGAGCTGCTGTGGCATCAAAGAAAAAAATGAGAGAAATCAACACATCCCAAAGCCTGAACAAATTCTCCTCCTGCACCCTTTAGAGTGAGGATGGGAAGGGAATCACCTCATCCTCCTGCCAGGGTCTGCACAGCAGATTTCAGCTCTGTGGGCTCAACATCTCAGCTTTTAATAAACCCAGATTTGGGTAACAGGGCAGCTGCAATTCTCTATTTCCAGCAGGCTTGGAATAATCAAAGTGTAGGTGCAGTGAGTGAGGTATCAAGCCAGATAATTGAGAAGAGTAGAAGCAGCACTTGAATTTTAGTGAATCTTTGTAACCTGAGAGGCACTCAGACTTTTGGAGGAAATTAATACACACCTGAAGGTAAATACTGACAAAGCACAAAAATATATTTCCATGGTTTACACAATCAGGTACAATTTGATGAACAGTTTTGTTCATAAGAGAACATCCTGAAGACAAAAGATTTGTTTTATCTGCTTGAGCAAAGCAACTGGTGTGGTGCCAGATGAGAAACTTAAAACTACCCAAACTGAACCTCAGTGTGGAACTGTTCAGCAAAAAAAAAAAAAAAAAAAAAAAAAAAAAACTCAAAGGAAGAAAGGAATAAATAGCCCTGAGAAAAAGCACAGAGGAAACAAACACCCTCATCTCAGATACTACACACAGTTTGGGTATCTACAGCCAAAAACCAGATCAAAAGAATAGCATTACAAATATCAGAAGAAAAAAAGAACTTTTTATAGGCATAGATTAAAAAGAATCTGGTTTTGTTTTATTAGGCCAAATAAAGCAGAAAGAATAGGTCTGAGATTTGTGAGTATCTCGAGGATGTGTTCTGGTAGAGAAAAGAAAAATAAAACAGATATAAAAGTAGAATTAATAAAATAGGCTGAAAATTCAAATACAAACAAACAAGAGATTGCCAGCCATTCACAGAGTGGAACAGTGGGAGGAATTTAAACACTTAAGATGAAAGGAGGAGACATTTTATGGTCCCATTAACATGACCAGTGGGGACTACTCACTGAGCTAGGTGGTCTTTTCCAACCCAGTGTGATGAGCACATCCTAAAACCCTTGTGAAGCCCTAAAATCTCCAGGCTCATTTCCTCAAAAGCACTATTGTTGTAAAGCTGGGTTTATGAAAAGCCTCTGCAGCACAATGCACCAGGCCAATGTACTTTAGGGAATAACACAATGCCATATGGGAGACTTCAAAACTTGAACTGCACTTCCCCACGGATCACAATCCAAATGTGTCTGACCACAAAAACACACAATGGAACCTCTGCCACTCCATCCAATCCCTGCAGCAAATGAGACCTTGAAATGCAGCTCAGAAAAGGAGGTTTTAGAGGCCTTGCTGCCTTCAGAAGGCAAAGTGAAAGCACATGGGGAGCATTCAACTCAACCAGCAGCACCATCACTGGAAATTCAGAGAGAAATTCCAGTTTCTCACACATCTTAAACATACAGAGCAATGATGTGGTTTAAATTTATCTTTTACTTTACCTGTGAATAAAAAGCTTTATAAATCTTTCTTTTGGGGAAAAGTGCAATCATCAGAAAGTTGTTCTGGGTGTGGAATTCAACGGGGAGATGAGGAAGCAGGGAACTTTTGAAGTCTATAAAGAGAGCAGCAACAATGCTGTTGGAATCCTGGAGAAGGAAGAAACAGGAGAAGTTAAAATTAACATTTTCTACTTTGCATGGCACAGGGGGGTGGAGCACCCCTCAGTTTCTACTCTGCAGCTACAGGAGATATCACAAGTTTAAAAGAAAAGATCTGAGTTTGATCAAAGCACTAAACTGAAAACAAAGCTTGAATTTTAATATCTTCTCTTGTCCACACCAAAATCTAGACCCTTCCTCTGCTATTGCTAAAAACAAAAAACTCTTTGTCTACACCCACATCTCCAACACAGACACCAGATGAAAAATGAATTAAATGCCAGCTAAAAAGGTTCATTTTTTGTTCTAAGAAAACACTGACTTCTTTTTCTCAGGTTATTTTTTAGTTTGTTTTGGATTTTTTTTTTTCCCCAGAGTGGGAGATGCCCCACCCCTGGAAGTCCAGGAGTCATTCCATGACTCTAGAATCCAGGACAGGATTTTACATACAAACCTGCAGGATGCTGAAGTGTTTTATGCTCAAGCTCCCACTTGTAACCCTTTTCAAATCCAAGTTTTTGAAAATCAGAACAATTCAGAAGCATGAAAACATTTCTGGGAAATGGGAATTCAATCATGTAGGGCTCAAATCAGAATTTTAGTGGCATGCACTTCACTTTCAATAGAAATGGGCAAAGAACTCACTGTACTCATTGCTGAGAAGAAAAAGCTGAAGTTGGGGAACTGTTACATAAGAATTGGTATCAACTCAGAGATATTTGCAAACAGAATCTCTCTGCTTTGCTGACTGAGGGATTAATTATAAAAATAATCCTCTCAAAGTCACTGAGGTTACTGAAGAACATACAAAAATATTCTCCTCAGAGAGAACAATTTCTTTTAAGAGAAAATGGCTTTTGGAACAGAATCCATGGATCCTGGATTTTGCAGGATGGCTTAGAGATTTCCTGAGAAGTGACTCCAAGGCCAACTCATCCTCACTGCTGTCAGCAGGAGAAGCATCCAACAAATCTGCTCCTGGAAAACATTTTAGGCTCCACAAATTGAAAAAAGCTGAAAAGCAGCAGGAGCAGCAAAAATCCCCACGGACACGAGGCTGAAAGGAGACAGCTCCAAGTTTTACAAGATGTTCATGTTGTTGTAGAATCTAAATATTGCTTGGGAATATTTGTTCTCTTGATGAGTGGCCAGAATCTCCCCTGCCCTCCATGCCCATGAGCTCCAAGGATTTCAGGATTTCAGAATTACAGCTATTTTCAAGTTCAAAAGAAGAATATCTCACAGGCATCATGCTAAATCTGCTAAAAAAAAACCTGCATTTTGCATCACTTCAAGGCTTGGTATCTTTTATTTTAATCAGAACATTAAATTCTCCTTTTTCTTTTCCATCCATATTGTTGCAATAACTTTGGGAAGGAGCAACCAAGGATTTGCCTGCTTCTCCTGTCACTTCTTAACAGTTTAAAAAACCCTCCACCCTCATTTTCTGCCAAGTCAGTAGAACAATAATCCACTCCCTGTCAAGGCTTAGCTTCACACAAAAATCTGGCATCATTTCAAGAATGATGGCCAGGTCCCAGAAATAGCAACTTGTATGAAAGTGAGTGTCTTGACACAAACAATCAAAGGAAGGTCAGTGTTAAAATAACTTCATAAACATCAAGATGATGTCCAAGAAAAGGCAGCTGAGGTAAGAGTCTCTGAGCTGCTGTGTTTTCATCTCCATTGAATCACACACTTTTATTGTATTTTACTGCTTTCCTGTATTGTGTGATGAAATCACCCAGCACAATGCTGCAGGAGGCCACTGAACAAATGGGGAATACTGTACCTGAACAAAAGGAAAACTAAAGGAAACTGATTTTTTTTTCCCCTCAGTGTTTAGGAAACAGTAACCAACACAAATAATCTCTTTTCCACCCTGAAGAAGTGATGGTGAACTCAGTGTCTCTGCCTCCAGGTGGACAGAGCTGAGTTGCCATCATGAACCTCTCAATTCCCACTGAGCCTGAACACTGCTCTGCTGCCCAACTGAGAGATTCAAATATATCTTCAATAAAGGCAGCATTTCACCCTCCAAAACACCCCATGACTTCACCACACCTCCAACTCTATCCCTTCACACTGAGAGATGGCTGATGAATGTCCTGCTCTGTCATTTTTCTTTTAATAAAAAGCAGTTTTCACACTATTAACACCACATTGCTAACTCCAATACAAAATTCTCTCCTCCTTACTCACTAATTTCAGTTAATCAGCACCAAAAGTGCAGAGATTTGCATCAGTTATTACAGCTGGACAGACACTTCAAACTGAAGCTGAAATCTAAACTTTGTACCAGGATCCCACAGAATCATTGTTAAAAATGGATGTGAACTTTCTGACAGAAAGAAGAGACAAAACACTCACCCCATCATAGAGAGAAATGGAACTCATGTGGTTCTTGGAAATGGAAATGCTGCCATGGTGGGGATCACAGAACAGAATTCCATCAGAAAAGAAATACAATTTGCCTAGAATTTAAAGGAAAAATAAATGTATGAGATATAAATCAACATTTTGGCTTCTCATGATGACTGTCTCTTCTTCCTGAGGAAGAAATCTCTGTTCCTGCAGGATTTTGTTGTATTTAACCAGCAGTCAATTTGATTTGGGATAATATTTTGTGAACACAACCATTCATTCTTTACTGGATCTCACTACCAAGGGCAGGAATCCTGATTACAACTGAATATGAGTTCACCTGACCCCACAGAAACACTCACCATAAATATTCTGAGCCACTTTTTAAAAATTAAAAGCAAAAAAAAATCCATCCTGTCAAATTTCAAACTTCTAGAAATACAAAATTGACAACATGAGAACTTCAGTGAGTTCAAACAATAGAAAATTTAAAAATTGTAACAAACTGAACAGTGTAAAAACATATAAGTGGAAAATTTAAACACTAAGTTTAATTTAAACTTGAAAAAATTAACTTAAAAATTACCTTTTAAATTAAAATCTAACTTAATAATTAAATTAAAATTTAACTTAATAATTAAATTTTTGGAGCAATGTGAGCTAGTGGAAAGTGTCCCTGCCCATGGCAAAGGGTTGGAACTAAATGTTCCTTAAGGTCCTTTCCAACCCAAACTATTCCATGAATTTTCTGCACCTTTTGCACCTCATAGGGCCAGATTACAGGGCTGCAACCTCAGCAGAGCCCAAATTTGAGCACAACAAACCAGGGATCAAAATCAGCTTCATTCCCTTGACACCTAAAAAAAAAAACAACACTCCTTGCAGTGTTTCATAATGATCTTTACAGCACCTACTTGTAACTCTCCAGCTCAAGAGTTAGTAAAACACTGAACTCCACAGATCTCAAAAAGAACCATAAAAAGAACGAAAAAGTAAATTGTTCCTTTGGGGCACACAGAGCCAGTTTTAACAAAGAGAAAAAAAAAATGCAGCAATCTCCAATTATTTACTGAGGGAACAAGTGCCCACAGCCCTGCATTGCAAAACAGCTGAATATCCCACTCTGCATGAACCTCTTGTCTTTGAAATCTGATCAATTAGGGCAAAAGCAGCTTCCCTTATGTGAGGCTTGCTGTTTAATTGCCTTGCACATCATTATTTATCCTTCACACTCCAGGGCAAAGACAATAAAAGCTGAAGGTTCTCCTCTAAAGAGTGTCAGCACCAAGCACTTCATGTCACATTCACCTTCTGCACATCAGCACTGTGACAGCAACACCTTCTCTGCACAAAATATAGATATAGACTAGAAAATATTATGCCTTTGAAACTATTTATTCATTCAAGGCATGAGGAGAGAGGGAAATCTAACAGTCCTATCAAACTGTCTTCAGTCTTATTCCTGGGATATTCACATTGTTTAATTGTTGAAGGAAAAGGCACCAAAGAGGAGGAATAATCCAAGACTGCTGCCAGGGATCTTGTGTCAAAAAGCTGTAAATGGATTGGATCTGAGAAGAAGCAAAATCAGGCATTTTTCTGTAGCACAGTGAGCACCTGTGCTGACAAACTCTGAACTCCTGAGAGAAAATGCCAGTGGCAGAAAACTGGAATCCAGCTCCAGGAGGAGGCTTGGAGAGGAATATTTGCTTTCTCCTCCTGAGCTGGGAGCCACAGCACTGCTGCAATGGCCAATCTTTCCAACCTCATGTTTGTAAGACACAGAAAAGGCAGAAAACATCTGGCAGCTCATCTGTTAAGGACAGGAAGAACCAGTGTGTGCAAGTTCTGGATGTGAATTACAGGGAAAAGTCACCTCCAACCTCCCAGGTCTGCAAAGCCTCAGGGTCCAAAGCTCAGCAGGAATTCTCCTTCCAGGATTTTCAGGCAGAGGTTGGGGACAAAAGAAACACACAGGGAATAAAACCAAGAGACTTGTAAAGGCAAATTGAAAGCTTAAGGTGATGGCACAGAGTGTGAATGGCAAAACCTCTCTCTCATGTTTAAAAACAAAACAAAAAACCAGCAAAACAAGAAAAAAACAAGACAACAAAAAAAAATCCCAACTACATCTCACCTTCTTTAGGCATGGCCTGTGGATTGCTGGAACAGATATAAACTCCATCACTCCCAGTGAGGAAAGTGCCCAGGAAAGATTTGTCTTCCTATACAGGAAAAAAACAAACAGCAACATCACAGACTGATCAAGGACCAATCCAGGCAGGAACATTTTCTCCTGCTTTTGCTCCAAGAGAAAATATTTTATTTTCAAACAACAACTGCCAAGAACTTCAGAAGAGTTTTATCTTGCATGGATACAGAAGGACCAGGGCAAGAGAGCAAGGCAAGAGGAGAATTTTTAAAAGCCTTCCCCCCATTTTGGTTTTGCCAGCAGCTATAAAGTTACAAGTTATTGTCACAACCACAAGGCTGAGCTTTTTGTTTTTAGTTTGTCAATCTACTGAGCTAAAAGTATATTACATGAAAACAAATCTATTTATAATGAACATTCCTGGCAACCACAAATTACACCACAAATGTGAAACTCATGTGATTTAAGATGTTTCCAGATTCCAAACTCTTTTTTTTTTTTTCCTAGTGCTTAGAGTGTTTTCCTCTAGACATTAGCATGCTAATTAAGTTAAAAGAAAGTTGCATCAAGTTTTAGGGGCTTTTATATGAGCTCCATGAGTAATGTTTACTGAGACTTCCATGAAATCATAGTTTTATTAGGACTCTTTTTGCTCTTGGGTTGTGTGATTCTTTGAAATAAAGAAACCCTCAAACTTCTACACAAAAAAAATTATTTTGTATGTCAAAGTTTGAAAAAGGGAGGAACAGGCAAGTTTTGTAGAAGAGAAGTAACACATAAAATAAAAACAGAGTTTGGTAGTAGATCAAAGTTTTTTAAATACTGGTTCATCAAAGTGCAAATTCTTTAGTTTAACAAAAATATTTAATTTTACCTTCAATACTTGCTGTGCCTTTTCAGACAGTTTCACATCACTGTCTTCAACCTGCAGCCAAGAAACAGCCTCCATTTGAATTGTGATTTATATAAATAAAGCAAATCTAACATTAAATAAAAAGCATTCAAGAAGTTTTGAGGCCTCAGGTACCACTGACAGAAAAAGCCCAGAGTGTTTCAAAAACAATTCTGTGCTCTTAATACTGTGTTACTATGAGACCAAAATAATTTCTTGCACCACATTCTCCCCATTAAATTGTTTTATAGACTAAAATAATGTTATATAGATAGAAAGCATGCAGGTTTATTTTTTATTACTGTTCAAGCATGCATTGCCAAAGGACAATGCCCAGCTTTGTCACATTTTGGAATTCTATCTCTCACACAGTGTAGTGCATTAGAGGTCTTGAATCAGACTTTGCTTTCTTTAGGGGTGATCTAAAGACAGAATTTTCAAAAGTCACACTGGGCACTTCAAAAGCACCCAGACCTTTAAACAGCTAAAAACCTGAGCAGGTGAAAATGAAACCATTTCAAACTCATGCTGTGGATGGAACCATCAGCTTGTTTCCACTTAGTTTTTCCCTTATTGTCCAATCTAAAAAATCAGGGTATGTTTATAGGACAACATTCTGTTTCCATGCTCAATTCCACATTTTCCCTGAGCCATCCCAGTCTCAGAGCAAGCTGAGCTTAGTGCCTGAGCTGAGCTGGGGCTGTGCTCTCACCCCTCACTCACTCACCAGCCAGGAGGCAAATCTGGGGATAGCTGCAGTCAGGATGATGTGCCTGCAGTCTGGATGGATGCTGCCATCTGCAGGAAACCACAGCAAGCAAAATCAGAGAATTATTCAAGTTGCAAAATACCTCCAAAGTCAGCAAATCCAATCTTTGACCTAGCATCACCATGGCCACTGAATTAATACCACCCATATACTTCAGAATGCCCAGTATGTTACTTTTAAAACTTGACATTTCTTTAGTAATTAAGAAAATCTTATTATTTTTCTGAGAAGCTTATTATTTTTCAAATGAAGCTTTCACAGCAAAATAACTCCCAGTCCTCTTGTGCTCTGACATACACAGAGCTGCTACAGAGTTCCAAAGAAATCCTGATTTTTTTCTGATCTTTCCATGGATTCTTGCTTGCTCTCAGTGTTCCAAATCCATCAGGGAAACAGCAAAAACATCCATTGGAATTCTTTTGGCTTTCCCATCACAGCAAAACCAAGAGAAGGACAAGAGTGGGGTCAGAATTTCAACCACTCACCTTTTTCTTTGACCTGTATCTGTGATGTCAGGAAGGACTCTGAAAACACAACAGATCCCAAGCATCCTCTTCCTGTCAGCAGGTCTGGAATGTCAAACACCATCATGGATGCCTGAAGCAATGCAGGGAAGAGAAAGCAGAACTTGAAATATTTCAATTGAAACAGCAAAATCTATATTTTTCAAACATCCTAAACCACTGTTCCTGTATTGAAATACAGAAATATTTTATTTTTTTTCTTAAAGCCTGTGATCATAAATGTTTAATAAATATTTTATTCTGAATTCTGACTTTTGTTAAACCTGAAATCTCTCTCAACTCTCCCCTTACACTTGTATTCACAGAAAAATCTCAGCATTCCCCAGAAAAACAGACATTTGAGCTCTATTTTCTAATTAAATAAATAAATATTATTATTTCTTACCGTTTTGATCAAACTCAGGCTGTCCTCACTATCTAATGGAGTAATTCTAGAATAAAAATGATAATTAAATATTTAAACATTAGATCATCTTTCTGTGACTCCACAGCAACCAAAAAAGCTGTTTTATTTTAAAATAAACTCTTATTTGTGCAGGTCATCTGAGTCAATTAGTGGGGATTAAATAAGCACAAGTTTATGATATCAACTAAGTTAAAAGCATTTTTAAAAGGAAACTCTTAATGAGCTCATGCTGCTTCTACTCATTAACTGTTAATAAAATTAGTCTGCCCAACTGCTTTTTATTCCTTTTAATGTTTTTAAGATTCCACAGAATTACAGATATGAAATCACTGAACTACCTCACACACAAAAGCATTTAGCACATCTTGTGTGAAATAATCAAACACAAGGGTTTTTGCAGGAGTTCCAAGAGGAGAAAATCCATTTATTAGTGTATGAAATGCACTAATTAATAACAAGAAATTAAGATAGTGATACAAACCTGCCATGGTTGTTCACAGCCTGAATATGAAAAGCGATTTTGGAGCTGTAGAACAGAAATAGCACAGGTGAAATGTGTGGTTTATACTTTGAAATGAAAAAAAAAAAAAAAAAAAGAATAGACTTAAAGCAAAAGAAGTGATTAAGAAAACTGGAAAATGGAATCATTATAATGATTTTTAAAGGCTGAATGAATTATGAAGTCCTGAAATCTGGCAGTCAGGCAAGTTCAGTTGAAAATTCATATTTTTCAGTTTAGAATTGATTTTTTTTTCCCCAAAGAAGCCAATGCAGTGAGACAAGGAGCAGTGAGGAACTCTGCAATCACACACCGTAAAGCAGATTTCAGCTGTGCTAAGCCAAGGGTGTCCAACACAGCCAGCAGCACCTGCTCTGCCACCTCCTTTGCCTGAAAAAAGGAAAATCAAGAATAAAATAATCCTTTCCCATCCTTCCAAATCCCAGCAGCTCCAGGAGCACCCCTAACACCAACAAGAGACACAGAACAGTAACACACTGATGCACCAGGCTAAAATTTGTTCTTTCACAGATCTCATTTTCCTCACTATGAGGGCAGGAAAATTCATGAGAAGATGAAAAACCAACTGGAGATGGGTAAAATTAGACACAGTCTGAAATCTCTATTTTTTTTTATTTTTTTTTTAAACCAGAATTCAGAGCCTGGTTGGAGGCCAGGGTATGAACCTTGTGTTATCCCACAGAGCGAAACATCAGAATTCGAATTCTTTTTTTTTTTTTTTTTTTGGTTTGCATGTCAATCTCATACTGCAAGCAATCCAAATCAACAATTACAGAGAGAGAACAATTACAGGGGGCTTCATTTACCTTGGATTCAGTGGAAGTTTTAGCATAGCACTCAATGCCAGCAAGCACAGCCTCTACAACAGCAGAATATATTTGCGACAACAGCGTACTGAAGAGAAATACAAACACAACATTTACTGCACAGGTAGAGTTTTCTTCCTCCTCTCTTTTAAGGAGATTTCCTCTCATTGCATAACTCCCTTAATAATAAGGAATAATAATTATTCCTTAATAAGGAATTTCACTTTGTTGAAATAAGTGGAGAATTAGTTTTATGTTAAGCTTTCTGTTTAAAAAAAATTAAATTAGAGAGAGGAAATTGCTCAGATTACAGGATATTTTGGGGAAGTAACTCTTGACATAAATATATTTGATGCTTTTGTTAGTCAGGAATAAAAAAAATCTGTTTTACTGCTGAATTTTGCTGCAGTTGGGTTTAAGAATCACATCCTAAGTGCAGGGCCTGGAGTGCCCAGGACAAGGGGGAATGGCTTCACATTGACAGGGGGGAGGGAGAGATGGGATTTTGGGGGGAATTGTTCCCTGTGAGGGTGGGGAGGCCCTGGAAGGGAATTCCCAGAGAATCTGTGGCTGCTCCATCCCTGCAAGTGTCCAGGGCCAGACTGGACAGAGCTCTGAGCAGACTGAGAGAGTGAAAGTGTCCCTGCTGTCCCTCCCACTCCTGGCAGGAGATTGGAATGAGATGATCTTTAAAGATCTCTTCAAACCCAAACCATTCCACAATTCCATGAAATCTCCATCCCAGCTTATTCCAACTCCCCTCTTAACAGGGAACTGGAAAAACTGTACAGAAATAAAGCAAAGTCAGGTGAAGCCAGGGGTGACTTTGAGTTATTGACACATTTACAGCTCCACAACCACTGGGAAAAACCCCCATGTGCCCAAGCAAGGAACATCAGCCTCTGCTTTCCTGCTGAATGACAACAAAGAGATGAGCAGATCAACAAAATCAGCCCCTAAATTTTAAGTTTTCTCATTACTCCATTGGCAATAGAGGGAGGGAAGAGGGGGAGGAAAGAGGAGGATTCAGCATTTAAGCCAAATGCAAAGCATTCCTGAAGGGTGGGAAAAAAGCATCTGAAGATCCCAAAGGTGGAGGAACCTCCAAATGCACCAAAGCTTGTCCTTGATCATCCCCAACAGCAGCAAGTGATTTTAAATTTCAGTTTTCTCACTAATTTTTCAGGTTTCTGAATTGAAATTTCCTGTGCTTTCATATGCACCTAGCATGTTTTCACTGCCCCCAGTAAAGCAATATAATTCCTTTATATTATAATTCTTCCAGACTTTGTAACCATTCCTATTTTCCCTCAAATTCACATATATACTGGCAAGAAAACACCTCAGTGAGGTGTCCTTTATCTTATTCTTCTTCTCATGTTAACATTTTCAAGCTAGCAGTGAAAAAAAAAAAGAAGCACAGGTTTTGTGTTGTGTTGCTTTCAAAGCATTTTCCTAAAATCAATATAAAATCACAAAATTTATCCTAGTTTATCTTTCAATTTACAGAGTTAGTTTATGCACCCCAGGCAATCAGTACAGCCAAATTTGGGATGAACAGTGTTCAGAAAATACTTTTTCTTTCACTTTTTATAAAATATTGACAACTTTAAGAAGCAGTTACAGGACTCAACTGCAAACTAAGTCAAAAATCATGAGCTCAGGTTTGTTTAAAAAAGCCAATTATGCTACTGTTGTTGAAATTACATTATTTGAACCAATACAGGGATGTTTCCAAGAAAATTATATTCCTTTTTTAATTACAGCCTTTATCAACCCCTGCTTTGTTTAGAGCTGCTCTACTTATCTTGATTAAAATGTATTTAATACAAAGGATTTTTGAAGGAGGACAAAAAAATCTTTGAGCAGAACATAGATGCAAGAAAAAAATACCTGTTGGAGTTCAGTTTTCTCTAAAAAAAGGAAAATCTGCTCAATGCAGTTACTTCATTTTTATATCTCACAATTACCAAGAGTCAACAGTATTTAGTGTGACAGTACTGACACATCTTTGATATCTTTAATATTTTTAATATCTTTAATATCTTTAATATCTTGCTAACAGGCCATGCAGCTTTGCAGAAGCAAAAACATGGATATAAAGAAAATGTGATTTTGAGAAGGTTAAAATGTGCAGAAGCTTTGCAGCTTCCCAAATTTTGGGAAAAAATTAACTTTGATCTAACTTGAACACAGTGAATTTCTTCACAAGTTTGAGTGTCCTCTGTTTAAGCATCAGGAATCTTAAATAAATGCAAATGGTCAAAAAATTAATTTTTCTTCTATCTGTACAAGATGCTAAAGTGTGAGAGACTTTTTCCCCTTGGTTTACATGAAGCATGTTTAAAAATTATTCAAGCTTAATTTTTTTAGTACAATTTGAGCAAAATTTAGTAATATTTCCTTTCCTACCCTGCTGCTGTCACACTAACAACTCCTCATGTAGCCAGTGAAACTCCCCACAAGCATTTTGCCTTTGAAACCCTGTCCCATGCACATTATTCAGAATCAAAATGTCTCTGCAAATGCCAACAGCCACTAAAAGCAGGTTTCACCTACTGCCACGAGGTAGAAAGAGAGAAGAGTTAAGGAATAATAGAAAAAAATTGGCAGCTTACACTTGCTCAGCTGGTTTGTGCATCTCATTGTCATTTCCTGTATTAAAAAAAAAAAAAAGTTTTGGTTGAAGCACTCTGAGAACATTTCTGCTGCACATCTTCCATGGAATTTATCCAGGATTTTATGGTATTAGGGCAAACATAGTAATTCCAATCCTGCAACCATCCACTCTTCAGCTTTTCTGAGCCCAAGATAAGTCTAAGGATTGACTTTATCCATGGACTCTTCCAGCCATTTAAAAAAATGGTTTTAAAAAATTTTAAACAGCTTTTTTTTTTTAATTTGGGGATACAGCTACTCTAACTCATTATACTCAGGATAAAAGATAGAAGTGAAAGAATTTTCTTCACCCTTCTAAAAATCCTCAGCTACTTGACAACTACCAGTTTGAATTATTGCATTTTGGAGACTTTTTTTTTATAAATCCATGTGGAACATGGGCTTGAATATTTGTTTAATACTTTAAAAAAAAAAGTCTGCACACTGAGATCTGACAGATTTTGTTTAACACTCAAATCTGACAGATTTTACCACAAAATCTGCTATGATTTCATGCTCTACAGAATGCAGCCTGATGTTTATAAAGGAAGCAAAGTTTTTAATTGCTACAAATTTTCATGGAATCAGAGGTAATAACTGCCTTGGTGTATTTAATGAACTTACCCAGGAAAGGAACGTGAGTGGCTCCAAAAAAATAGGTCCTTGAACAAGCCAGAGGTCCCTTTGGAGATACACACTGCACTACCTAGCAGTCAGTATTAATGAGATACAAAAGACATCAGTAAAACAAATTGGAGCACTAATTAACAATTAACTACATTTTCCTTAAGTCTTCTAAGCACTGACAGACTACAGGAGTTTACAACACAGACGGAACTGGATTGTGAAAAAGCAACTTACGTTTTCAAAGGTCTAGTTCACTTTTGACTTGACCTGAATGGTTGAAAGACTTTGCAAAGGAGATGAGCTCTGACTTGTGTTTTCAATTTCCTATGTCAACTGCTCTTTTCATGCAGAGGAAAGTGTGTCAGGTTCCCATAACTATGCTGGCACTTGGTCTTATTTACTATTTTCATGACACCCTATTAAAACAGTATCACCTGTACCTGTAAATAAACCACCTTTTTAAGAACAGCATCAGAATCTGAGGACAACAGAAGGAGCAAGTACATCAGAATAACACAGTACTTGCATTTTCAAAGGCATCAAATGGTATCTAATAGTCAACAAGGGAAGGAAAGACAAAACTGAAAGTGTTTTCACAGAAATCAGCAAATGGAGGATGAGATTTCACCAAGATGCAAACCCACTCTTCTCTCAGGCTCTGGCCATGTGATGTGTGCCCAGGAGCCCCACGTCCATCCAGCCCTGCACATGGAATGTTGAATCATGGCCTCACTCATGCTCTCACTCCAGCACTGCCTGCTCAGCCACATGCTGCTCCCAGCACTCCCAGAGCCCCTGGAGGCTGCAGGCAGCTCTCTCCACACTCTACCTCTTCTCCAGGTGCCCTCCAGCCAGAGGATCCCAAATCCCAGCCACGGACCTCAGCAAATGTTTAATAACCCAGCTTTTACTTGGAAATGGAAACAAGTTAATTTCTGCAACTTCATCACAATAGTCCTAGAACTGGGAAAGGCTTTTTCAGAGTTTCATCAAGAGCTGTTGAAGCACACACACACTGGAATTTGGATACGTGTAGGTATCCTGGTTTATTTGTAATAGTATTATCAAAAAACAAATGGCTTTTCATTTCTTTTTTAAGAAATAGCTAAATAAATGTGATTTGAATAGAATCTATGTGTCACATTTAAGTGTATTACAGAAGGTTTTCCTTTGGGGCCAGGACACACACCCTCACCAACAGCATTTCCCTCCCCCCCACCCACTTACAGAAAAAGTTGTCTTTTTCCAGAGAATAAATTATTTTAATTCATTGAGCAGTCCCTGATCAAGAATCCACTATGGTTTAACATGCAAAGAGCAAGAAAAATCAAATTTGTTCCTTAAACTGATGGATTGCTAAGGTGCTTTATGTTAAGAAGAATTAAATATTTAACTCCTGGAAAACAAGCACACAAAAAATATACAAATAAAAAGAGAATATGCAACACTTCAAAATCTCAGATAACTTCCCCAAAGCCTTACCATATGCTTGGCAGTGCTTCCACCAAGGCCAGTGTTTCGGACCAGATGTCCTTCAGATGGAAAATTAAAGTTGCCAGAGTTCAAGTTTTCCTTTGTGGAGTGGCTGCCAAACAGGACAAAGGGCTGCCTGCTGGGGCTGAGGAGGAGAGAGGGAATCAGCACCAAAAAACTTGCAGGAAATTTTAAACCAACAAATGAAATCAAAGCTTTCAAGTGGGATGAACTGCTGATTTCTCACTATAAGAAAAAAAAATAATTACTGAAGCTGCACAAAGCTTCACAGTGAAATGACCAAGTTCTAAAGAAAAAATCTACTTGCATTAAAAAAAAGATAATTTCTTTCAAATACAATAAACTTATCTCAAGGTTGTTCCCAAATGCTCTTAGAAGATTCTTTTATCATAAACTGCCTTAAAAAGCTGCTTAGTTTAAAATTCACCATCTTGAAAAACCCTGAAATGACTGTGCTGGAAACAAACAAAATTATTTTGGGTTTAGTTCTGGCTTTGGGCCCAAGACTCAGCTGGAGAAGTCAAAAATTTTCTTTTCTTTATTGCAAAGCAAACAGCAGAAGATGCTGCCAGCAAAAAAGGGCACTGAACTGCACTGGTTTATTCCAAATACAGGAGAATGTGCAGAGAGATTGAAGCAGCTAAAAAAAACTTGAGTAGCTCAAAACAGCAAAATGTGGATTTTGAAACAGAACCTTCAGCTAAACAACAACTTTTGGTTAAAACTTTCCAATGGAATCACAGGATGGTTTGGTTTATCCCATTCCAACCCCTGCCACTATCCCAGGTTGTTCCAAGCCTTATCCAACCTTTTCCAGAGATGGACAAGGAAGGAATTGATCATAATGCACAAAATTTCATGGTATATGTAAGAATTACAGCATGAAAATTCAGCTTATCCTTCCAGGATAGGAAGGATCTTTGCATGTGTTTTTTTTTTTTTTTTTTTCAGTATGAGATTTCATAATACTGAGGTGATACCAAAAAGAATTTTAATTTATGGCATCAGGGATATAGAAATAAAATATTGAGGTAGTAGTGGCACCAGAGGAAATAATGAGTAATAATTACCTGTTATCTGTTATATGGCTTGAGATCATGCCATGGCTGAAATAACTTCTGAAAGGCTGTGAAGAATTGAAAACCAAAATTATTAAGAAGTACATGAAAGGAAATGTGAAATATCCTATCATTAATTAGACTGAATTATCCTTCTCAGAGAAAAATCCTGAACCCTCAAAAAATAATTCCAACCTCCACAAACAAACACAAACACCACTAAATCTGTAATATTATTAAATAATTGAATGGTTTCGTTTGGGAGGGACCTTAAAGCCCATTTAGTTCCAAGGGACACCTTCTACTATCCCAGAGCAAGCAACAAAAACACTGCAAAAAAGCATTAGAAGGCTTCAAAATGCATTTTTAAAAAAGCATCAAAATGCATTTTAAAAGCACCAAAAATGCTTCAAAAGCAACAGCCACCCCCAGAAATCCTGTGCTGTTTTCTGCCATGCTCTGTGCTACTCCCTCAGTTTTGTTTGAAGTTTGAGATGTGCAAATTCAACTTGTTAAAGCCCTGCACATACCAGATTCCATCCAACTGCAAGTTAATCTACCTACAAATATCTCCTGTGCAGACAGAAATTGAATTAGCAGTGAGCAAACACTTGACTGAATTACCCCAGCAGTCTTAAGCCATCATACCATGGATTTTTAAGGTGGGTGGTGACTTTAAAAACACCCAAACCTTCTCAAACACAAAAAGTGAGATGGAATAGGGGAAAAAAAAAAATAATGCTGAATAATTATTCCTTCTGCATGGATACCAGCAGGATTCTTGAGGATTGCTGAAGCAGGCTTACCTCCCCTGCCTGAGATTCTGAAAGTTCCAGAATGAAGGGAATTTCAGTGTCAAAATTAGCAAAAAAGTTGGTCCACTGGTGCTCAAAAATCATTAAATCCTAGAAGGAAAATATTTGACATTATTTCCCAAGAGAAATTAAGGCAAAGGAGAGATTTCACTAGAATACAAAATCCCTAATTAAACAATAAGCTCAGGAAAATAAATGTATTTTAGACAATAAGGATGTTCTGCTGGGTTTCAGGGTGGTTTTTTGTGGGTGTGTGGTTGATGTTTATTTTTATCAGAACATTTAAGCCAATTTAACAATTACTTTCAGGTTGAAAACTTCAAGTTATGATAAACAGGCCTTCTCAGAGTGTAGGAGAAATCCCAAAGACTAATCTCACTTCCACACAGAGAGGGGAAGTGAAAGCCACAGAGTGATTACTGAGAGCCTTGTAAAAACTCAATGATATTTTAATTTTTATTACAGCAGTTGATTGAACAACCAAATTGGGGTGAACTACCAATATTTTATTAATAAAGGGTAATTAGTGCTGAATTTTGTATCTATTAAATTGCTGTCAAGCTAGAAACAGACTAAAAATTATATATACCAGTAATTATAAATCATATATACTATTAATTATAAATATTAATAAATTGTAATTACTAATATTTATACAATGGTTTCTCCTCTAGCACTGAGATCAGAGCAAGGCATTAATGTGAGAATTCCTTCCCATTGTTTTTATTTCCCAAAGCATCAGGGCAGCCACTGAGTGTCACTGTTCCCCACTTAAAGGAACTACAAAACATCTGAAAAGTTTTGTTGTTTTTTTTTTTCTCCAGGAAGAATGGTTTGTGTGTTAAAGGTTTTTTTTTAACCCTCCTTGCTGCAAAAAGAGGATTAACACACAAAACCACAGCAACTTCCTTTATTTTGTACACAGTTTAATGACATGAAGGGAAACTTTCAGGAGATTTTCTACAAAGCAATAAATTCAAGGAAAGCAAGACAAGTTATTTTAGTGTTTTGCAGAGTTTGTGGTAGATTTAAGGAATGGGAGAAGACCCTGCAAGCAACAGCAGGCAGGATTAAGCCCATAAACTTAATTAAAACCAAACAAAATCACACCACTTTTACTCTGTGGTTCCACCAAGCAGGAGCTGAGGCAGAACATTTCACCTGCATTACCTCAAAGAGCAAATCCTCCAAGGACACAGGATCCATTTTGCTGTAGGTCTTCCACAAGTCAGCACTGACATCCATTAACTGAAAGAGATTTTAAACACATTTCTGTGAAAAACACCACGAAAAAGATTCAGCTTGAAGCTGAGCCAGCCCTGAGGAACACTGCCCTGTCTAACAGTGCTCCTTCACTCTGATTTCACAAGTAGTTTTATTCTTATTGCACAAATGTTTTTACTCTGATTTCACAAGTAGTTTTATTCTTATTTCACAAATATTTTTACTCTGATTTCACCAATATTTTTACTCTGTTACAAAAGACCTGACCAGTGAGGGTCTGAACTCTGTGCAAAGCTTTCTTTGCATCCTCCAAACAAATTATTTCACAATTTTCTTTTTAATTTAATTTTGCATGAGCTGGTGCAGGCAATTTTCTGAGTTTTCTGAGTTAAGACAACCAAGAGCCAATTCCAGGGTTACTCATCCTGAGCACCAGCCAATACTTGCTCCAACTGATGTAAATTTAGACTAACACAGTTTAACTGTGCAATACTTTCTTCCAAGTAGCAGCATGATGCATATGAGAAAAGTATTTTAAAATATATTTTTAAGGGATATTGGTATCTGAGCAATTCTGCATTTGCAGGGCTCCCCATGACCCACTTAGTTAAAAATGCAAAACTGGCTGGAATTTTCTTAACCCACTGCTTTACAGTTAATCCAGGTACTCATGTAATTAGGTATGTTAATAATGATTTCCCAGACCTCACTTGCATTCCATTCTTACAAATACAGTCATTTTTCTAAATTACAGCATCTTGAGCAACTCTGATTTTTGCAATAAAAGAGCAACTGCCTTTAAAACACTGGGAAAAATCTTGAATTATCATCCTTTGATTATATTCAAATCTAAGAGAGCACCCAGCAGAGTGAAAATCCAAAAATGCACCAAAAAACTCCCCTTTTAATAATGGCAGAAGAATTAATTTATAGATCATTTACAGTGATCCCAAATGCACTTCCAGCCTGGTTTCCTCCCCCAGCAGTGACACAGAACCACACAAACATGTCAGAAGTTAAGAATGTCACTTCCCATTTGAAATCCCCTCATGATTTCAAGGAGGAAGCAAACAAGAACTCCAGCTGGAGCTGGCTGGAATGTCAGAGCAAACATGATTCTCTTGAAAAAAGGAGTTCAAGAATTTTTCCTGCTCCTTTTGAAGAATTAAGGAGTGCTTGGAGACAGTATCAGCTCCCTGATCACACAGGAGAGGTTCTGTCTGTGCCACTGTGTCTGAACATTTTTTTTTCCAGATTTGTGAAATGAACTGGGGTAATTAAAGGGCAATTAAAGACCCAAACAGCTCCTGAATTGCCAGTCCAATTTTCACTGGCTCATTTCAGACATCAAGAAGGGTGATTGATTGCCCTCCCCAAAGCTGTTCATCTGTTGGCACTCAGTGTTTAATGCTTTGGGCAGGTTCACAGCACAAGGTGTTACAGTACCAGTGATGGAGTAAAAAAAAAAACCCTGAAAAAAGGAACCAGAGGAAAGGGAACAGTGCTCAGAAAGGCACAGGAACTCACAGAGCATATTTCTGAGCAAGCATACAGAATTCTAGATATGATGAGACTTGAACAATGGCATTATTAACTCTCTGGAAGTTTTCCAGCTATCAGGAGTCAGACAAAAGCCCATTGTGGCTGTAAAAATGGAAAAGTGATAAGAAAAAATGAGACATCTGCATTGCTGTGGCAGAGATTCAAAAATCAAATCAAAGAAGCTTTAAACAAGCACAGAAATGCAAAGCTGTAATCTGAAAATGCTGTTCAGAGCATAATTAATAAATGGGCAAATCAATGACATAAGCTGCTCAGAGTGAAACAGCAAATCATTATTAAATACAGGAGCAATTAACTCCTGACTCTTGCCCTATTCAGCAGGGTATGATAACCCATGAATACACAATGTCAGGGAGAGGAGGAGATGCATCTTTAGATAGACTAAATAGACTTTTCTTGTTTTCTGAGCTCATTTCAAGGTGTTTGTCACTAACCAGCTCCTCCTGCTCTGCTCGTGAAGATCTAGAAAATTAGGGGTAAAAAAATCAATCTAGGGATAAAAAAACTGGTTATTGGTGGAGGGGGGAAGGGAAGGGAAGGGAAGGGAAGGGAAGGGAAGGGAAGGAAGGGAAGGGAAGGGAAGGGAAGGGAAGGAAGGAAGGGAAGGGAAGGGAAGGGAAGGGAAGGAAGGAAGGAAGGGAAGGGAAGGAAGGGAAGGGAAGGAAGGAAGGGAAAGGAAGGGAAGGGAAGGAAGGAAGGGAAGGGAAGGGAAGGGAAGGGAAGGAAGGGAAGGGAAGGAAGGGAAGGGAAGGGAAGGGAAGGGAAGGGAAGGAAGGGAAGGGAAGGGAAGGGAAGGGAAGGAAGGAAGGGAAGGGAAGGGAAGGGAAGGAAGGAAGGGAAGGGAAGGGAAGGGAAGGAAGGGAAGGAAGGGAAGGAAGGAAGGAAGGAAGGGAAGGGAAGGGAAGGGAAGGGAAGGGAAGGAAGGGAAGGGAAGGGAAGGGAAGGGAAGGGAAGGGAAGGAAGGGAAGGGAAGGGGGAAGGGAAGGGAAGGAAAGGAAGGGAAGGAAGGGAAGGAAAGGAAGGGAAGGGAAGGGAAGGGAAGGGAAGGGAAGGGAAGGGAAGGGAAGGGAAGGGAAGGGAAGGGAAGGGAAGGGAAGGGAAGGGAAAGGAAAGTTCTAAATCACAGTAGAGGGCTGGGGAGAATGTCCAAAAAATTGCTTTTGCAGGAAAAAGTGCTCTATAGCCCAGATCAGAATCTCAGCAACACCACAAGCTCTCCATCCTGCCACAGCTTTGCACAATCCCAAAAAACTTCATCCAATTAACAGCTCGCTTGAGCAGTGAGTCAGGACTAGATCATCTCAAAAAGTGCTTTCCAAACAAACCAATTTCCTGTTTCAGTGAGCAGCTGGTGCTGCAGGCAGGAGAGGAGCAAGGGAAGGCTCACCTCGTATTTCATGGTGAAGAAGCCGTCGCCGCCGATGCCCTCGAGCGCGAAGGCCTGCACGATCGGCCACTTCTCCACGATGAACATGTCAAAGATCTGCAGGTGACCTGCACAACAAGCACAGCAACATCCCCTCACAAACCTGCCTCCTCAGCTCTCCCTGAGCCCTTGGGATAGACAGAGGGTCTCAGTTATCCCATCTTTGTACAGCTGAGAATTTTGAAGCAATTTTTTTTTTTTTTTGTGCAGGTGGCAATTTTAGAAGCTCCTCTACACCCTAAATTTTGTGCCTTTATCTTAGGATATTCCATATCTCCTTGCAAACTTCATTACAATTAAAATTCAGGATAATAAACAGGAAGCTTTGCTTACTCCAGTTGCTCCCTGAACATGTCAACATCAAAGAATCCCAAAATGGATTAAAATGGTTTGGATTAAAGTTCATCCCATTCCCCCCCTGACATGAGCAGGGACACCTTTCAAAATCTCAGGGTGCTCCAAGCCCCACCCAGCCTGGCCTTGGACATTTCCAGGGATCCAGGGGCAGCCACAGCTTCTCTGGGCACTCTGTGCCAGGGCCTTACCACCCTCACAGGGATTAATTTCTTCCATCATCCCCATTTAATCAAAATTTTAAGTCAGGAGAGAGGAAAACTCTTCCTCTTGGCACTTCTATTCATGACTTTTCAAGCAGTCAGAGCATATCACCCTTCCCTAAGGGAAGCAATAAAGCATTAGGAATAAAAAAAGAATGCAAGATTACATTGCTGAAGCTCAAGGCTGGCTCCAGATCCCAACAGGAAGCTGTGCAGGGCAGGTTTTTTTCAGTTCTAAAAAAGGAAACTTGCATAAAGAAATGTTTATTCTTCCCTTCCATAAAGAAGGATTTATCTGGAGCTTCCATGGGAACAGAAAACTTCTGTAGCAGCTCAAGACACTGCTCTGAATGCAAATCATTTCTCTGCCTCACGCTGGGGGCATTCACTTCCCAAATGAACTCTGAGGGCTTCCAGTTCTGAGAAAGAAATTCAACTCTTAAGGAACAAGAGGCTAAAAAGAAAACTAATGACTTACTAATCCTTATTTCTCTCCTAAGACAAGGAAATCTCCAGAACACTTGCACTGGGAGCATCTCCCAGCCTACCTTGGCAGCTGTAGGGGATCCCGATGCGGCTGCAATCCCGGACCATGTCCACAAAGCTGGAAATCTTAAATTCTTCTGCAGCTTCTTCATCTTCATACTGAAAGAAGGCATTTCAAATCAAACTGGATTAGGCATGCTTTAATGTGATTGGTAGGAAAGAAAAGATGCAGCATGTAAAGCATTAAACTATCACCTACAGCCTCCAGAAGATCAAGCACCTCTTTCTGTATTTTGGAAATCCCACCATGGCAGGGATGTACTCAGCCAATGGAAATTTGAAAAAAAAAAAAATCAAACTTCAAAGCAAGGTTTTTAATCATGACATATGAAGGCATAATTACAGACTTTATTTTCAACTTCCAGTGAAGTCTTTCAACATCTAGATTTGAAAGATAAAAGTCATTTTGAGGATATCAACAGATGTGCCATGAAAAACATGTCACTGAGGAAAAAAAAATTAAAATAAGATACTGTATTACACTGAGCAAGGAAAATCAATGACAGAGTAAGCCCCAGGTCAGAGATTAAGCAATGAGAACCAGTTTTGGTCTGAGGGAGAGGTGAACTGCAGGAAAAGGAGGAGGCAAGAAGAGGAGAAACCCTCATGCAACACTGCCTGAACCAAAGACTTGAGCAGACTGAAGAGCAAATATCCCAACTCAGAAAAGCATAAAAACCACTGAAGGGACTAATCACACAGAAGTCATTTAATAACAGAACACAAACCTGAGAACACACTGACTTTGACCTGAAAAGCAGTTTAGCAGCAAGTCTGGAACCAACAGGTTTAGCCCTGCTGGCTTCTTCCAGAGCCACCTGTTTTCTGCAGCAAGCTCAGAAGGCAGAGGTGTTTTGCCTATGTTATTTTATTTTTATGTGCAGTGCTCTGAGCTTCTTATCAAGGCAAATGACATGATTATGAACTTTTTGTGAGCTTCAGGGTACACCCAACACATTTATTTTGAGAACAACTTCTTTTAAACCAAGCCTGAATTCAAGATGCAGCCCCAGCTCCTTCTTCAATCCCAGGAAACCAGATCAAAGTTGCAGTTCAAAGCCAAGCCCCAAACAACTGCCAGTTTCTCAAGACTTAAAAACATCATTGGAATAAGAACTTGGGTTTTGGCAGGGTGCTAAAGGCTTGCTCACAATCTGCTGTTGCAGGAATAAATACAGCCACTTCAACCCCAAAATTTACTGCAGCAAATTTCCATATTTTATCCTATTTGGCCACTTTGAATATGGGCATTTTTTTAGTAATATGGGACTTTCCTCCCCAAAAACCAGGATATTCTCTTTAATTCCTGTGGTTTAGTTAAAACAAGGAGGAAGAAAAAAAAGGAAGGAGAAGCTCTGTGTTCTGCCAGAGCCAGGTACAGCACTGCTTTACTTATTTCTAAAATTCTTGCTTTTTTTGGTTTCATTTTTATGAAGTTATTTCTATCACTAAAGTTTGTACTTAAAAGCCAATACAGGCAATTCTCCTGTAAACAGGATGTACTTAAAGCCTGACACAGCAAGGTTTTGTTTGTCTTTCAGAAGCAATCTAGGAAACCTGCAATTCTTATACATTGGGATGTGACTGGAAGTGCTCAGCTCATTAACACCAAACAGCAATGAAACAGAATTGTATTTTCAGCTTCCAAAATCAAACCTTTCCCCTCATTTCCATGAAAAACAAGGTTTACCTTGCCAATTACAGCATTATTTCAAGGCAACACTGTGTGATTAAGGCTCCTGCTTACCACGATAAATCATATCAAAGCCCATAAGCAGATGAAGCTTAAAATTCAATAGCTGAGATTGCAGTTGCACTGGCAACTGTGTGCTAAGAATTCCTGTGTTCCTGATTCCAAAGTGCACGTGCTCTCCCAGCATCAGATTTGCCCTTGAGCATGGATTTGGGCAGCAGAAAAGCCTTGTGAAGCCAGGCTTTAGGTTCTGCTGTGGCATGTTTTAACCTGGAGCTCAGCTGTTCTATCCTAACAAGAATTATCCCTCTCTGCTGCACTCCTGGAATTGTATCCACAATGAGTTTTGGGATGCATGGACAAGGTATTTATAAAGTGCAGCAAGATCAGTGGAGGGCTACCACAATCAGTGGGATGCAGAAGGAGAGATCCAGGTTTGCCCAATATCTACACCTCAAACCCACCAAAATATTCCTGAGATGGTGAAGTCAGGTTCTCCACAGTGGTTGTGACACAAGTGATGATTTAAAACAAGCCAGGTTTGGGTTTGACAAAAGCAAACACTTTTTCACTCAGAGGACAGAGGGGAAATGGAGCAGCCAGCAGCAGAGGTTCTGCAGGCATCATCCTTGGATGCTTTCAACACCCAGCTGCAAAAAGACCTTGAGTAACCTGATCTGATGTCACCACTGAAGCAGGAGGTTGGACAAGATGATCTCCAGAGGGTCCCCTGTAATCTGAATTATTTCTTAATTCTGTAATCTCAGCTACCAACCAGACATATAAAAACACAATCAGTCTATTATAAGCCCATCACTTCCAAGCTGGAAACTCAAGGGAACAAAAAGTTTCTCTCCCTGACTTTCCCATTCATTTTCCCACTGACTTCACTCACCATCACAGGCTCCAAACCCACTCCCTGCAGAATTCAGTACAATTCTAACTTAGAAAAGGAACTACACAGAATTTAATGTAGGAAGAAGAATTTCCAGTCTCCACTGGAATGAAAAGGTCTTTATTCTGCACCCAGACAAAGAGTATTTTCATTTTTTACTCCTCTGAAAATACTTCACAACAATAAATGGACTTTTTCTAGAATACTTTGACTTTTAAGTTCAAGATGAAACTCACATCAGTCATGGGATGCAGTGGAAGTGAGGTTAATAGCTCTTGACAGACAGAAAGATTTAATAGTTAAAATGAAAATACCTAATGAAGTTTCTTGATTTTAAAGGACTTACTAAGCCCATGTTTTCTAATGTTCTAAAACTACTGGCAACCAATGCAAACATTGTTTTGGCAGCAAACTACGTGGGAAATCTCAGCATTGACTGTGATACCTGATTCACATTTTGCATTTTTCACAACTCACATTTTTTTCCTCATTAAAAAAATCACTGACTCAGGTCAAAACAACAGCAATTAGTGGAAGAGAGGAGCAACTTGTCTTCACACTCCAACAAATTAAAGTATTGACAACATTTTCTTCTTGCACACTTCAGCAAATGATTAATACCCAAATATACACACATATCACTCCCCTGCTGAGGAGGAGAAAGGGCTTCTGGAAGGAATGTTTTTAGAAGGTTCACTTGAAGGATCAGTTCATTAACATGTTCATTAACAAATCTTGTCTGCATTCATTTTTCACTTACCTCATTTTCAGTCAGACAGTGGAAATGCAAGTTCCTCCAGTGTGCCACATAGGGCAAAAGATGATTGTAATTCACAGGGTTGCAGTACAGATGAACACTGTCAGGTTTTATTAATATGATTATATCTGCAACAAGCAAAATCAATATTCCAGCATCAGGACTCCACACACGAGAGAAACTGAACAGAAAACATTTTTTCCATCATGCACCTCATTAAACAAGAAAACTGTTCAGCTATCTGAATGCAGTGCAATCCCTGATTTCTTTCAAACAAGCAGAAGAAACAGTTGGCAGCCAGAGACAGCTCCAAGCACAAGAGCACTTGTCACTGTTCCAGACAACTGGGGGCTCATTCCCAAGTCTTGCACAGAACTTGCATCAGCCTGTCCTTTGTGCAGCCAAGAGGGTCAGGATGAGCCTTCCCAGAGCATTGCAGAGCTCTCAACTCCAGCTGCTCTTGCCTGACATTACATCAGAGCTGCTTCAACTAAAAACAATCCACACCACAGCCTATGGGGGAGATATCCAAAAGCTCCATGCAAATCAGGGAATAAGAAGCTGTGATCACAGGGACTGGCTGCATTCCAAGTATGACAAAGGTGAGTTCATGTGGTGAAGTAAAAAAGAGCTGGAGCACTTTAGAAGTGCAGAGGTGTGATCACACAATGATTAATAACATGTACATACAGACATTGACTGCACTAATGGACTGTAATTGTGTATGTTTACAACATTTGAGATAAATTGTGGAGCATCAAACATATGAAATACATCTTTTTATGTTTAAAAATTCAGCAGTGTTTCTAACAAGATATTTTCAGGCATATACAGACAACTTGAGACTTAATGACTTTTGTTTCTTTTTTTTGTAATTCCTTTTTCTGCTCATCCTCCGTCCAGAGCAGGTAAAAATGTTGAGAACACAACTCACCATCCAGAACTTCCTCAGGAAAGCCTGTCCTTTCAAAGTCGTTGTTGTTCTGGTTGTACAAACCAAAGAGAAGATAATTTGCCAGTTCCCTGCAGCCTTCATTGTATCGACTGTCTATCCCTGCAAAAGCAAAACCAGAGGAGAATTGCTGTGTGTCCTAACACTGCACACCTGAAAAGTTTGTTTTCTTCCCCAATTTATTAAACTTTAAAGCAGGAGTATGAACTTAACTCTTCAACTGAATACACTGAGACAACACAGTAGGGAAAAAGGAGTTTTTGCAAGATCACTGCCACATGCTGACATCCCCCTTTCAACCTGAATCCACAAATATTCCTTTAAAAATTTAAATATCTTGTTTCCTGCAGTGCTCTGCATCCAAAATTCCATTTTTTCTAGTAATTCAAACATCTGTCTGGATACAGGATGCATTCTAATTAATATGTTCTTGATTGAAGCTTCCTAACAAACTAATCCTGTGACCCAAATCTCCTGCTTTAGAATACATGATTAAACATTATCTTATCAGTGTTATAGCTCCAGCAATCCCTGAGTCACCAGAGAGCCACTGCAGACTTCTGAAAATTGTGAAAAGATGTTCTGACAAAATATATGGGGTACACAGAGCTTCCAAGGAAACCTTTCCTGGTCCTTGGGAAATTTAAATGAAAACAAATGAAGATCTGGAACATGAAGAGACAGAACATAAACACAAAAAGAAAGGAATGAGGCCACAGATTTTGAAATTATTTTCATCAATCTTCATCCCTCTGGATGACAGTCATAATTCTATTGTAATAAATCCAGTTTTTTCAAATGAGTACAACTGCACATAAAGCAGAATCCTTGCCATCCACATTTCACAGAGGTCACCAGTCTTGACTGCCAAAAAATTCCTCCAATTGCAAGTTTTCCTATCAAGTTATATTAGGATTCAATGGAATGGCTGCCAACAAAGTAGGATTTGTTACATTAGGATACAGTGGAATGGCTGCCAACAAATTAGGGTTTGTTACCACTGCTAAAGGAGAGATCAGGACACTGATAATGTAATAACATGGCCTCAACATCTGAGTCTCAGGACCTGAATTGGAAACCAAACCAAGAGTCACCCGAACTTGGCAAAAATTGGAACAAACCTCAGCTTCTCCTATTTATGCTTCTTTTTCATGTTATGCTTCAGCTTTAAAGTGCTAAGCAGATGATGAGTCTGCATCCAGCTACTGAATCCCACATCTTAATAAACTCTGTTTGCTCAGTAACTCTGGGCAGCTCACAAAGGAATATGATATTTGGTGGAAAGCTGCCTCACATCTGCCCCAGCTTTCTCAGCCCTCAAAAAAATTTTCCTTCCATAATCTTTGAATCCTCATTCTCCTGCTGTTTCTGACCTCTCATTCATATATGTCCCTCTATTTTATTTACATTTTCAGCCCCATGAAAGCAGGCACACCAATGTAATCTGGAATTCAATGGGACTCAACACACAAATATTGCTGCCAAAGCCTCTTGTCTAGATGGGATTTTAGCTAAAAACAAATGGAAACTCCCTTTTTTTCAGGAAGAAACTGTCCCATTGTTTTAGGGAACTCCTTTTAAATGTAATCAGTCTCCTTGGAATCAGCTGCAGCCTTGGAAAGTGAGCACACACATGTGCTGAAGATAATCTGTTTCACTGATTACCTGCCTAACTAAAGCACCTTCTGAAGGCTCAGAGGAGCAATAATCTGGCACAGACAGCCTGAGAGAGATGGAGGTGCTCAGGATGGGGAAGAGAAGGCTCCAGAAAGAGCTCAGAGCCCCTTCCAGTGCCTAAAGGAGCTCCAGGAGAGCTGGAGAGGGACTGGGGACAAGGGATGGAGGGACAGGACACAGGGAATGGCTCCCACTGCCAGAGGGCAGGGCTGGATGGAATTGTTCCCTGGGAGGGTGGTGAGACTGGCACAGAGTGCCCAGATTTGCTGTGGCTGCCCCTGAATCCCTGGAAATGTCCAAGGCCAGGCTGGACAGGGCTTGGAGCAGCCTGGGACAGTGGAAGTTGTCCCTACCCATGGCACAGAGTTGGAACTACATCATCTTTAAGGTCCTTTCCAATTTAAACCATCCTACGATCCTGTGATGCTAATTTCTGGAAGATCAGAAGAAAAATGAGAAACTGCTCTCATTAAAAAAAAAAACAAAACACAGAGTTATGATGTCATCATCACTTGAAGGGTTTGAGATTTTATCAGCTTCGAGCAGGGAAGATCTTCCAAGCCAAACTCCAAACTCCTGCTCTTTCAGTAAATGACAGAAGGAGGGGAAGAGAAAACAAAAAGATGCCAAGGGGGGACAGCTGACAAAATTAACTCTTATAATAGAGGGTGAATTTATTGCTTGCAAAGCACAGACAGACACGCAGGGAAGGCATTTGTTTAAAATAAAACCATGGATTCTGCAGAATATTTGGGATTTGTGGTTTACTTGGGTCTTTCAAGTGTCCAGTCAGGAGCTTCCAGTGCTATTCTACAGAAACATATGGAGTTAAAGGAACAGATACAGCTAGCAGAAAACAAACAGGAAATGAAACAATGACCAAGATAAGATACCCCGAGAGCATATCAGGAGTCCTCCCCAGAACAATGGGCAAGGCCATTAATTAGGAAACCCCGACGCCTGTCTCCAGCTGAGCTGGGAGTTTGGGAACTCCCCCGCCTGTTCCCAGCTCATCACCGGGGTGTGGGCACACAGTGAGTCAGTCTGAGCCCCAGGAGCTGCTCCTGCTCCCCATTCAGTTTGCTAAATTGGCAGAAAACATTCTGGCCAAATCCGGGGGGAAAATCTGCTCGCTAAGATAAAGTGGGTGCAGGATACTGGACTGAAGCAGCAGTGATGCAAAATGCACGTGGGAACAGCAGGGAGAGGCTGCAGGGAATGGACACATCACCTTTAGATATGGGGCAAAAGCAACACACAGTTCTGGGATTGCTGGCAGAATAATCCTTAAAATAGTCTCTGTTTGGAAAGGGAATGGGATGAACAATCAGTGCAATGGACTAAACTGTTCTCAGAATGTGGGAGAAACCCAGCAGGGAGAGCTCTGTGGGAGATGGAAATAATGGAGAAAAAATCATCTAAAGTAGCAGAACCAAGGTAAAATAAAGATTTACTGGGACAGCCTTCAAAGTACCACCACACTCTTCGAGGAGAATAAAAAATAAATCAATATTTGCAAAAATTCAGCTCAGCTGTGCTGAATGGTGAAACAATTTAATCCACAATCAGAGCAGCTGCAACTCCAGTTACAGACACACCCCACTCACACTGAATGCACATTCTCAGAAATCAGAGCAACTCAAGCACGAGTTGAAAATCCCTCCTGGAAGGTAAGATACCAAGAAACATCACTACCATAAAAAATAGTTTACAGTGTAATTTAAGTAGACCAGTTTGAACAGCAACACGCTCAGCTGAGACACAACAGCTTTTTTAAGGCATTTGACATGCCAACCTCCAAATTCCTTTCTCCTGTCAGTTTTTTTCTCCCCAGCAAAGAATGCAGGAATGTTACCCTGCAACCACTTCAACATCAGATTAGAGGATTCCTTTTTTAAAAAAAACAGCTGTGAGTACATTTAAATACCTGTATCAACAGTTCTTGTCTCTCTCTGGGATCTCACAATGCTGGGTTTAATTTCAGTACAAATATTAATGAACTTGAAGAAAAGCTGTGGAAGTTTATACTGGTTTTATCTCACAGCCCAGTATGAAACTGAAGTTGAGGTGAGGGAACTGCATTAACTCCAGGCCATTAAAAGCAGCCAAGTGAAACAGAACATGCACTGACTGTAAAAAAACATATTTGTGAGTATCTACTTTCCACACAAGTCAAGAGGACCCAGGATGTAAAACTACATGGTTTTTGTCATCTGAAGCTTGTATTTGATGACAGATTTAATGCATTTATAACAGTGACATGCCTGTTTCATAGAAGTTATGCCAGAAATTCTGCAGGCTACACAGGCCAGGGCAGAGCAGACAAGAGCCCCATTGTGGGTGCTGAGAGATCAGGGCAAAGCACAATCTCCCAACAAAACACACCTCCTGTATTTCCATACCACAAGTGCTTATTTATGAAAAAGTATGTTCTTATGAAAAGAATTAAATCCTCCACATGACACTGAGGATTACACAAAGCAATTCCTTTGCTTTCCTTAAAGCTGGGCCATGTTTTCAGGGACTTTTCTCTACCTGAGACTTTTCTGCAGTCTCAGAGTTAACAATAATTAAGAAATAGTGCAGTGTCATCAGTTAAGATGTTTTATGAAATTAAATTAGCAGAAAAGGCAAAACACAAGGAGGTTTCCTGTATGATTAAGTTTCACTGGAGGGCTGACACAGTGACCTCACAGAGCTTCTGGCTGTACAGTTACTGCTTAGCCAGAGACTTAACCTCTTACCCCAGAGAATGCAGGCTAGGAAGGGTCATGTTGTACAGTTAGCACTGACTAAAAGAGAATGAGATTATATATGTACATAAAATTACATATATATTATCTTTATATATTTTTTATATGTAAGTATACATGTATATATGTGGAAATGTATATATAAATATATTTTATATAAATATTTATATAAAATATATTTATTTATATATTTTATTTTGTGGTCCAGTAAGTTAGCTTTAAATTCATCATTAAAAAATAGAATAAAGCCCTAAAACATCAGACTGTGATATCACTTCCTACACAGAGCTTCTTTAGGGCTACATCAGATTTCTTCTCTTTAATTGCAATGTATTATTTAAACAATCACTCCTCAGTCCTTTTCTCTAAGGACTCAACTTTTCAATAGTAATGTCTGCACTTTTCCTTTAATATCTTGACACTGATTATATAATATGAAGCAGGAGTCAGTGAGATGGTATTAAAGCAGTACAAAACCCCTGTTATTTTCCCACTGCACACTGCACATGCACCTTTATTTCCTCCTGCCCTTTTCTCCCAATCCCAGAAGAAACAAAGCCCTGAAACCTCATGCTGTTTATGTGCCAACATTTAACTCCTAACTGCTTCCCAGATTTCTCAGGCCACTCTTTAAAATTCTTTACCCAAAATTAGTAAATAGGTTGAAGAATTATTTAGGGAGAAGGGAGTGTAACAATCAGCTGTTCATCCCCTGAGGAACCAGGCTTGGAGCAGGAAGATGATTTTCTGCTTTTTGAAACCCATGGGATCTTTCTCAGTATAATGAGAACAAAAACTGTGACACTAACCTAAAATGCAGAGGATTCCATCAGGCTGAGATTTGCTGCTCTGTGTCAGGATGCTCTGAATGTTTCGGAGGCGACTGCAGCTGCAAAAGAAAAGAGAATTTGTCCTCAAGGTCACTTGGGAAAAGTCAAACTCAGAGGCTGAAGAGCTGACCCAGCTTTGTTTTCTTTATTACAGAAAAGAAATGGGCACACTTCAATTTGGGGTTTTTTTTTTTCTTGAGACAGAGACCTTAAATCAAACCATTCCTGATTATTTTTGCCCACTAAAAGATGAAGCTCACAGCACTGAGAGAAGACAAGAACTTATGACTATTCCCAGGAGCTCTGTTCATCTCCAACCTGGCCAAAATTGCTGCTCAGGTTTGCCCTCACCAGGCCAACAGAAATTCCCTTTTCTACCAGAGAAGTAAAAAGCAAAGTAACATCAGAAGGGACCACAGGAGCACCCACATCCCAACAGGAGTTTGGGAAAGAGTCTTGACACCTCCAGCACCATCAGGAGAATCATTAAGATTGGAAAAGACTTCCAAGATCATCAATTCAAACATTAAAGAGAAATTTAACAAAGCCAAGTCTAGCTGAGATTTTTTTACCATAAAAATCAATAGTATATCATATAAATTTTAATTCAGCTGTCCAATATTTATCTTTAAACCAGGCAAAAATTCCATCTGCAACAGCCAAATAGATTTTTTTAATAAACAAAGTGAATAGTTTATTATATAAATTTTAATTCAGTTGCCCAATATGCATCTTTCAGAGAGCAGCACAATTTCTGCTTCCAGGCAACATTCTGTGAGTTTGTTTAAATATAGATAAAAGACATGAAATGTCACTGTTGATATTACTGAATGGGATTTCTTGTTTATAGACTTGTTTATACAATTATGAGCTGTTCAGCTCCAGGAAATAAATGCCTCTCACAGAAACACTCAAACAAAGCTAAATTTATGAGCAGTTCAAACAAAAAAAGTAAGGTCAAATATTTCTATTTTCAGCATTACTTTAGCCAAGTAAAAAAGCAAATAGGTCTTTTCAGCAATACTACAATTATTGTGCTCTACTTTCTCTGAAAAGAAGAATGAACATGAAAGGTTTCCATTATGGAGAATCTAAGTGAAATTCAAACATCAGTGATAAAAGGCACACAACACTTCATTTGGAGACACTTTCATGGGAAGCACAAAGTCACTGCAGTCTCCAGCATTCATTTTTTTCCCCTTTTTAGGTCACATGTTTCAATTCTGAATCCCTCAATTTTTTTTTTTTTTTACCTGGAACATTTCAATTTATGATGGATGGATGGATGGATGGATGGATGGATGGATGGATGGATGGATGGATGGATGGATATTTTGATCCAGTCTTAGATATGAAAACAGAAATTACAGCCACTGATGACAGCAAAGACTTCATCAGGCACTATCAGATGTTTGCCCACATGGGTGATGCCAGGAAATCCACAAAAACCACACTGAACTTCATGCTGCACATTTAAGCAACTACTAATTATCCATTCTTACAAACCTCACTTAAACCTGAATCTCACAGCTATACAAAATACAAAATTAAGGTTTCTTACTCTGGAAAATTTTCATCCCATCATTAAAAAGGAGCCCAGACCAGCTGGGCAGATGATTCACTACAAGCTATTCAGAGCTCCTATTTTTCTACTTCCCATATCACAAGATAGAGAACAGAAAAAAATCCCCAGACTCTTCACTGTGGGCACAAATTGGACTTATTTCATTTGTTGGTATGGAAACAACAACACAAGTTGCACAAGCCCACAGTTATTTGAGGAGCTGCAGGATTGCTGGAGCCTCTGTGAAAAAAAAAAAAAAAAAAAAAAAAAAAACAAGAACAGGAAAGCAACTTTTTGTACAAAGCTGTGCAAAAATGAAATCCTTGTCAAAATGCTTCTTGACCTGCCTGCAAAGGAATTGTTTCCATGATTCCTGAGAAGATCTGAAGGACAAATTGGAAGGACTGGGAGAAAAAACATGTCCAAGGACTTCTGCACTGGCACAGCAACAGATCCCAGAGTGACATTTAATCAAACATTTTCCATATCAGAGGATGCATGCTCCTGTTTCTGCTCAGAGTGAGGAAAGAAGCAGTCAACAGAAAAAATGCTGAGGGCACAAGAAGGAGATTTTTCCTTCATCTCCTCAGAAACAAGATGCAATAATCCCTCTGCTACTCGTGGTCAACTCTGAAGGCAAATTTAATTCTCCAGCCAAAACCAGGTTTTTAAGTAACACTTTTTAAACCTCCTGTGCATTATAAACACAGCAAGAATACACACCTTGATTTTTATTTTTTTTTTGCTATCAATTTTTCCCTTCCTGTACTTATAGAAAAAAAGGTTAGAATTCAATTTGACAAAGAACAAGTATGGAAACTCATGGGGAAGGACTTTCCATTTATTAAAAAACATTACCATATGAAACAAGGTAACCTATTCCTAAGATCTTTAAATTTTAATTTCAAAGGCTTCCACAAAAGAAAAACCCAATACAACACATTTATCATTTAAAAGAAGTAGAGTTATAAGCCTGAGCAAGAAGACCAGAGCAGAGAAAAACAAAATAAATGGGTTTTTTGTCTTCTTGAGTTCTGGGAAAGTATTTTCTGATCAGTTCAAGTGCTGGGTAGAAAAGGGGAGTAAGAATTGGGGGAGAAGAGTCCACACAGGTTGGGTGGACTTTCCTTCTTTAAATTTTCAGGTTAGGAATTTTACTCTCCTAGAATTACTTTCACTATTTTTCAAATGAATTATAACTTTGGTGCAGCCTTTAAAATATCTGAAGATCTGAGATTAAGCTGCTAAAACATTTCTGCCAGGTAAATAATGATGTCAGTGCTGTGTGTCCTGACACAAAACATGAAAGCACACAATCAATTATATGTTCATTTTTTCTCAATAAGATGTTATGTCAAATAAAGATATTTATTTCATTCTTAATATTAAACAGACCTTTAGCAGAATATTTTTCCTTGCCTTATTTAAGAAGTGGTTTCTATGAGAGAATTCATTGAAAAAGCTCCTTCACAGAAAAATTGTCAATGTCATTTCAAGTGTGGATAAATCATTACATTCAAAGGCTGACACTAAACACAGAAGACTTGTGTGCCTGAAGAAAGATGCCATTCAGAAATAGGGAAGAGAATAATTAGAATTCTTACAACATGCTTTTAAACAATACAGCCCAAAGTGTGTATAAAGTCAGAGGGGGGAAAATAAAGGCATTTTCTTGGATTTCAAATTAAACAGTCATCTGACAAAAACAAAGACACTGTCCTGGGAACAAAAATCCATGACTTTTCCCATCTCCAAAACAAGCACTGACTTTTTTATTCCTTTTCATTTCACCCCAGCAGCACCAATTCGAACGGAAACAACAAATCCACACAAACCTGTGAGCCTTGAGATGCTTCCCTGGAAATTGTGGCTCTGGATCCACCATCTACAAAACCACAGCTAAACCTACAGTAACCTGCTGCTGAAAAAAAAATAGGTGTATTTGGAAACATAGTCCTAAATTCTGGATTTCAACGAGATTGGGGCAAGACAAGAGATGGAAGCTCCACCTAGGAGACAATTTCTGAAGAGGGTAAGAAGTTGAAAGAGGTGAAGGGGGAATTTTTGCAGCACTTTTGAGCAGAAGCTGGGATTTCTCTGTAGGTTTAAGGCAGGATAAAATCTCCTGGTGCTGCAAGGGACAGTCTTGTCCTTCTCTCTGCCTTTCTGTCTGCACTAACGATCTTGAAGCCATGTGTCAGGTCGGATCAGCTTATGGATCCAAACGAATTAAAAAGAAAACAACGCTTTCAAGCAGCAGCAAGCAAGCTGACCTGACTGCTGATGAAGGCAGGTCAAAAGGCAAGTGCCACGTTTTTGGGGTGACATCTGGCAATAAAGTGTGCTTGGGCCAATTAAAGAACTATACCTTGAGGTACTTGATATTCCACTAAGCTTGGACTAGATCCAAAAAAAAAAAAAAAAGAAAGAAAGGGGAGGGGGGGGAGATAATTGACAATCATTAACTTCTAAGAATTAGTGCTCATCTGTTCACGTCTTCACACTAATTATGCAAAGCACCTCGCTTTACAACAGCCAGCCTGTCACAGCTTGGTTACAGACACGGCGCTGCAAGGCACGTCTGTTGGCAAATAAAGGGAATATTAACAACTGTGCCTTTCTCAATCACAAAGAACAAATCCATTTCCTCAAGAAAGCCACGCGGTGCTTGCATTTCCATTCGATCTCTTTTCTTTTCTACACAATGCGGTGCTTTTTCCCCCCTGCATCTCTCTTTGCCGGATTGAATCTGTGTGCAATTAATGCAGAATTGAGGCAGCGCTGATACCAGCATTGATCCCTGGTGGGTTCCCAGAGCCTGACACCCAGTTCAGCTGACAAAGGCTGGGATTTCGCCGGGTTTCTCGCCTCATCTTGGCAGATGTTTCGCTCCTCCCCCACAAAGGCTTTGGCAGCCCCCAAAAAAACCCGCACGTGGCCGGGCTGGGATGGATGGCAAGGAACGAGGGGGGGAAAATCAAGAGATATTCCTGAAAAACCAGGGAGAATCCTCACACCAGCAGGGAATAACTCGAATAGATTCCTGCTGCCTACCGAAGTCAATGGGTTTACCAAAACCTGCCCGATTAAAATAAATAAATAAAATAGAATGATAAATCACAGGGTTTGGTTTTTTTTTTCCCCAAGTCTCACTTCTTGTTAACTCGCTGTTGTGAACATCTGTTTCCACTTTAGTCCCCGAAAAATCAAATTTCTATTTCTTGGGTCTTTTTGTTGACCTCACGATTTCTATCAGAAACGTTGTCTGGATTTTCCTGGATTTCTGACATTATCCCCACCTTACTGTAGCTGTGAAAATAGACAGCAGAAGTCAGACTGAGCTAAAAACTCTCAGAATTTCATTGATTTCAAACTAACTCTTTTATTGCATGGCATAAAAGACAACATTCACCCACCTTAAAATATAAGTCCTTTTTCCAGCTATTTTGCATATTTCTCTACAGTGAGAACAGGGATCTTGACTATAAACAGGAGATCAAGTAATTTTTTTAGGAACAGTGAGAAAGAACTGGACATTGATAAATAAATTTTAACTGTGTGCATTTTCAGGACAAAACCTTGACCTTAAGTGGGCAGGAATATTTAATTTTGTAATCCAGATACCTCAAAGCACACAGGAACAAACCTGAATCTCTCCTTACTAAACATCTGGAACTTCCTGATGGCATTCTGCACAATCAACTTTTTGAGGATATTTATCAAATGATGGGTTGCCCATCACTTACACACCAGTCAGACCCTCAGACTTGAGGTTCTCTCTCTTTAACAGGCTTTAATTTACAAAAAAAAGGTCTGTATTTTCATTTTCTTATGTTGCAGCACATTATGGAGAGCATCAACTGTTCTCTTCCAAAAATACTATCAGCTGAGAAAATGACAATAATTGAGAAAGTGACAGAGGCCAGCAGCTCGAGGGTGATTATTCTGCCATCACTCACAGTGATTAAAAGGACAGGGCACTGCCTGGCACTTGGGCAGAAATCAGAAGTTGATTTTTGGTGGCTCAAGACTAAATTCACCTTCAGGGTTTGTTCCTTGGGCCAGAATCTCTACAGCCATGTGGCCACAAAGCTCCACATAAGATGTGATGATCACAAAGGGAGAATTCCAGCTGAAGGTCCACATAGCTCAGATCCTCTCCTTGGCAAATTTCCCTTTTACCTCTCTCTTCCCATCAATCAAATGGTTCCACACCCCTCAATTTTCACTGTAGCAGACCCTAAGAATTCTTATTTCCCTAAGGTGGCAGAAAACAATCCATATTCATGGAATGGGCGTGTTTTCTCTTTTTTTTTATTTCCTTCTGTACTTCTAGTTAAATCAGCTCTGTCTTTGCATTGTTAAAATACAGCACATTCCTTAAAAAAAAATAAATCCAGTGAAACTGTGCTCTTAAAAAATCCTGAATCTCATATGTAATTACATAAGGAACACAAGGGCACAAAAAAATTTGTTAATCTTTCATCACAGACACGTCCCCTACAAAAACTGGTTGGAAAACCACAACAACTCTTTGGTCCCGTGCTCCCAAATACACCATTCATGGGAAAAAAGCCACATATTTAACCACGATGTGATTAATAACAGGACAGTTTAGAGCAGGAGAATGTTAAGCACAGAGGAAGAGACAACAGAAAAATTAACCCAAGGACTCATTTTGCATTTCCCCACACGGACACATGGTGAGAACTCATCTGTATTTATGTTACCACCATGGATAATGAATAATGAGGATTTGCTTCCTCTGTTTTACATAATGGTAATTCAGATTGGGTGGGTGCAGAGTGCTCTGAAATACAAATCTGCGTGGATTTTCTGATGCAGATTATTTAAAACAAGCACTTCATAGGAATTTTGTTCAGAAAAGCCTTTTTCACAAGGAAAACACTCATCCACCACTAAACACAAGCACATGAAACATGACATCACCTCCCAAAAAGACTTCCCCTTTTTTAGGCAGCACTTCTCTCTTACTTCAGGGATTTTTTTCTTTCTATTTACAAACCCATTCTTTACTTGTTACAATGCTGAGGGTCGCCAGCTCCCAAGGTGCCACAGGGCAGACCAAAACTCTCAAGTATGTGGAAGAACTCCAAGAATTATCTCTGGCCCTTTCTCTAGTCTTTATATAGTCTGAAGAATTTTTCCATTCCTGTTTGGGAACTTGGGGGCAGGGGGGAGGAGGGTAACGGATTGTTTTGTTTAAAGTTATTTTTATTAACTGCCTGCTATCTGCTGAGTGCCTGGGAAATTTATTGCAAGCACTGGCCTCCATCTGGCCTGACAATATAATTTTTTTTTTTTAAAAAAAAAGAATTGCACAAGAATGAATGCTAAGGAGGAAAAAAAAATAACAGATGACATGGCTCCTTATAAATGCACCAAATTACAGTTGCTGGCTGCATCTCCCAGTGCAGCTCAAAAGCTTGCAGATGTTCAGAGAGTCTGAATGTTCTCATGACAACTCTAAAACAGGGTCTCAGATTACAAAAATCACTCAGGAAGAGGAAGGCTTGAGTGGAAACCATTTTCTCTTTCAGCATTTTTTTTTTACCATCTTGGCATTTTGTTACCCATCATGAATTTTTAGGTACTTTACGGCTCTAAAGAAATACTAAGCTCTTTCTAAATAATTAATTTATTCAGTGAAAAAAAAACAAAAACATTTTAAAAGGTCACTTTTCTTTCTGTCTTATTTTCAATTCAATTTCTAACTGCAGGCAGATAGGGAACATAACCAGTACAGAACTGCCATGTTCATGTGTTTCAAGCAAGCAGAACAACCTCCATTTCTCTCTCTCTCACTGCAGAATTCCTCATTTCACTGGCAAATTGTCCAAAAAGTGAAAATGCTTTTGTTCTCTTCTTGTACTTCACATAAAAAGCTGTTTGGTTTGGGTGTTTGTTTGTTTTTTAATTGAAAATCTCCAGCAAACACAGACCCAGGTAGCTTGGCCAAGTGTTTGTCTGCAATTCACGTGCATGGTCTCCATTCCCTGATTATCTGCCTTCCCACTGGTGAATACTTCCATGTATTGTGCTGCAACTATTGAAAGCATCAAGCACTTCAGTTCCTGAGCTGTCCTTTGTGGTACCATAAAACAAAATAATGGAATCATTTGGGTTGGAAAAGCTCTCTAAGACCATCAAGTGCTACTGTTATCCCAGCACTGCCAAGGCCACCATTAAACCTCGTAAAAAAAAAAAAAAAAAATTTAAATGACTTTTAAATATCTGGAGACCCCACTGCTGCCCTGGGCAGCCTGTTCCATTGCTGGACAATGCCTCCAGCAGAGAAATGTTTGCTAATATCCAACCTAAAGCTTTCCTGGCACAAATTGAGGCTGTTTCCTCTATTCAAACCTTTCAGATAATGGGCTGCAGCCTCATACTCATGGATGCACCTTAAATCTCCAAAAGGAAACAGAGCTCTGGTACCTGAGGATACCTGAGCTGCCATCTGAGCTGCCACAGAGCCAATGCCACCATCTCACATGTCCCACCCCAGCTCCTCTCAAGGCCTACCCAACATTATTTCCAGAGCTCAGGGTATTTTATTACCTTTGTATCCCAAGCAGATGCTCACACAAATACGGCGTCTTCTCCATAATCCCTCAGCCATCCACACCTTAATTCACTTTTCCTGCCTTTCACAAGCCTTTTTTTATTTTTTATTGCCAACACAGCCCATGCTTATTCCCTCCCAAATCCTTCCCAGGCTTATCCCCTATAGAATAAACCCCAAACCCACTCTGTGCACACCAAGCTCCCCTTGATGTCCTGCTGCTCCTCATCCACCGCAGCCTCCCACACACCCTCCCTCAACAGGATTCTGCCTTGGACAATCCCTCCATCCACAGGGTCACATCAGGCCCCTGTCTGCCCTCCTGGCAGGGCCACCAACACCTCCCTCCCGCTAGCCACCTGCCCAATCTACCTGTCCCCATCCTGGCCAAATCTATATGTCCCCATCAATCCTTTCCCTCCCGATTCCAGCCCCTCAAAACCCCCTTAATGACCCCAAATCCGATCTCGACACCCCGCACAGCTCAGTGCCAGAAAACCTCTGCATCCCCATCCTCCCCACCCCAACGCCTTCAATCGGGTGTTAAACCCTATTTTATCCCAAATCAGATCTGTAAACACCCCATATCAAACCACTTAACATCCTAATCCCACCGCTTAAAACCTGTCCCCAACCCCGCTATTCCAGCGCGTTTCAGCACCTCCAAAGCCCTGCGCCCTCATGCCTCCCACCCCAACGCCTCCAAACCGGCGTTTAACGCTATTTCCTCCATGAGCAGCGCCACATTTGGGAAAACCTCAGCTCTCCGCACACCAAACTCCTTCTCAATTCATCAAAACCCTCCATACCCCCCTTCAGCGCTCCTTCAATAGATCCCCACACCCCGTACACCCCTTCTCCACCCCACAGCCCCTTCAGCGCAGCCTTTCCGCTCGCTGTCACCCTCCTCCTCGCCTTCCCCGCTGCCCCCTCCGGTACCTGACGAAGGGTCCCGGGGCTCGGGGCCGGGGCCGGTGCCGCGGGGGCGGCGGGAGGAGCGCGGAGCGGCCGCACAGCGCCATGGCGACCGCGATGCGCCCGAGGAACGGGGCGGCTCCGCCACTGCGGCCCTGCGCCCCGCCCCGCGCCGCCCGCACCACTCGGCCCGGGGGGGGAGAAGGGTATGGCACACCCGCACCGCTCCCTCTGCTCCCAGCTTTTCTGTCCGCGCAGGATTTATCCTGAGTTTTATCTACTCTCACAGGGAGTGAGGTCGGGGATTCTTGGATGGCCGCCCTAGTTGGGAGTAAAGGTAGCGTGAATGTGGATGGTCACCCCTCCGGTAGGAATGGGCTCGTCCAAGTCCAGCCCCCTGCTCACACACCCCTCACGCCCCCCCGCCACCGCTCGATCATGGGCGCGTCCAGCCCCCACCGCTGCTGATGTCCCCCCCACGGCGGGGCGTGGGCTCGTCCGGTGGCAGGGTGTCCCTGGGGAGGGGGGACAAGGGACCCCCTGCGACCCCCTAGAACCCCCGGGCAGGGCTGACACCGAGTCCTCTGGATCCCCCTGATACCCTCGGAAGGGATGACACGGAGCCTCACGAGAAGGAGTGACACGAAACCCTCCGGGGAGGGGTGACACAGAGCCCCGAGGAGTGGGGGACACGGAGACCCCCGACATCCCATGCAGAGCCCCGAGGGATGATGTGTCCTGAGGCTCCACGGAGTGGTGGAACCTGGTCTCCCCAAAGTACTGCCCCCCCAAACACCCTACAGCACACAGAGATGCTCTGGCTCCCCATGTCCCCCAGCACTGCACCCCCCAAGGGACCCCTCCCCAGCTCATTCCCCACCCCATTTCCCCCAAAACCACCACAACCCCATCTGGGCACCCCTCTGAATGTCACCAGCACCCCACGTGGTCCTTTTCTTGTTATCCCCAAAAAATAAACCCCCTTTCCAACCAGCACCCCTCTGTGCTGGCTCTGTCCTAGCACCAGCACAACCATCCTTACAGACCCCCTTTATTCTCTTTACAACAGAAATTCAGGGAGTTTTTTCTTCTCTGCCTTATCCTGCCTAGCCTGGAGATTCCAGCCTTGTCTGGCCTCTGACACCCTTTCCCCAGTCTTCCCAGTCTTTTCCTATTTTACTGATGTGTCAACATTGCCAAACAAACTGAGCCAGAGCCCCCAGCTTCCAGGGAGCAGGAGCAGAGATTTTGGGTTCTGCACAGAAAACCTCCAAGGATCTATAAAGGACTGGGGTCATCACAATGCAGGGAAGGATCTGGAGCCAGGCTTTAATGAACTGTGAGGGGCACATGGCTGCAAACCCATTAATCACACATCCCTCAGCATCCAACCCCGGGGAATGGAAGATCTGCCATGACAGGAGGTTGAGTAAGCATCAAGGAAATCTGAATTTGCTGTGGAGGCTCTCATTCCCCCCCAGAACCTTAATCCCCATCCCCCAGTGCTAATCTGTGACGAGCTCCCTGCATCGTGTCCATCCCTGTTAATCACCCCAGCTCCTCATCCCTGGTGGAGAGTGGGATAAGACCCCTTGTCTGCATCTTATTTTAATTACATCAGTCTTTGCCAAGAGCAGTGTAAAGCCCAAAACCTGCAGCTTTGGGGTGTGATGGAGACATGGGGCTGCTCAAAGCAAACTCCTTTTCCCTTCCCAAAAAACCCCAATCCAATGGGGAGCACACAAGGGTTCTCAGTCCCACCTCACTTTTAACCTGGTGCAGGTGAGAACACTTTCCAAAGTGTTCTTTCCTTTTTCCCCAAAAAACCAAATTGGACTTTGCTCACTGCCAGAGAGCAGAGACAAGATAAATAAATATGCTGGGCCATGGCCCAGCTGCCCTGCAGCCCCTGGGAAACATTTTAGCTGGCCTTGATGAAGTTCTCATGGTTCCATGCAGGGACACGTCCCCATGGCACAGGTTGTGCTGACAAGGAGTTGGCCCCATCCCAATCTCAAACTCTCCCTGGTTTTTTGAGCCCCTGGACATGCTTTGAGCTTGCTAAAACAGCATTAGCAATGAGAGCTGAAGGCCTGGAAGGAAAAGTGGATACTATTGCTAAAAACCTTTGTCTTCCCTGTAGAAGGTTCCTAAAATGCATCCCTGCTGCTTCTCTTGTCATTTGCTGAGTGGGACAGTCTCCCATCCCAGTCCATGAACCACCAGCTTCCAAAAGGCTTTCCCAAGCCCCCTCTACATCCAACACTCACACAAGGAAGGAGACATGTCCTGACAGCACATCCTTTCCCTGCAAAAGGCACCATCCTTCACACCTGGCTGCTGTGTTGGCTCCTTCCATCTCCTCTCTTCCATCTCCTCTTCATCTCCATGAGCCTGCCAGGGACTCCAGAGCCCCAGGAACACAGCAAGGCTATGGTGGGAGAGGAGAGGGAAAAGGGATCTTCCCAGCATGGGATTTAGGGACATTTTGCCCCCAAGATTCTTTCAGCCAACAAGGGGAGACGTTTCACACCCCTGGTGCATCCTGCAGCCTGGTATTTCCCTTGGGATGAAAACTCAGGTCAACAACCTGGAAAACACCCAACAGAGGGGTCAGGCTTCCTGGAGAAGGAGTGATGTGGAAGGGGAAAGAACATGACATCAGCTATTGTTGCTGCTCTCCAGCTTCCTGAGCTTTGCTATCCCACTATTGTTACACGTTTTGAGGGCTGCAAAAGCTGAGTGAAACCCACAACAATTCCCAAAGTGAGGGAGAGGGGAGCAGAGTGGTTTGGGAAGAGGGGGGAAAGCTGCTGCTGATGTCCCTTGGTGGTTCCTGACCTAGACCTTGCCCAAAAGCAAACACCAGATCTGGGTTGAGTCTGCTTGTGTAGAGCTGCTCCTCACTGGGTACCTCAGTACCTTTTCAGCTTGGGTACCTCAACATTGGCATCTGCCCATGGAAACAGCTGCTTTCTCACCCTTTTCCCTGGATGCCTGTTTATTTTTAGCAAATCCCTGCTGGAGAAAACAATGCTGTACACAAAGAGAGGCCAAAATTAGCTGTTCACCCTGAGATGTGCACCTGGAGAGGTCCTGTATTCCCCCATCCATGAGGAATGCCTGAACCTCCCAGCCTGGGCTGATGGTTGCTCAGTGAGGCTGGAGGCTGAATTTTATTTAAAAATTGATGGATACATCCCATGGTGCATCCCTGCACAAGCCTTCCCCATGGAAAACTGCTGCTGGGAATGTGGGCTGTGGGATGGCTTTGACCAAGGAGCCATCCATGAGGCATCCTGCAGGAGCTGGTGGAACCCCAGGAAGACCTTGTCTCCATCCCTGGTGTTCAACTGGGCAAAGGCAACCCCAGAAATAAACCCAGAGTCAGCAGCTCCAAATAAAACCAAACAGAAAAGCTTTATGACTCACAAATCCCACTTTCAGCATCCTAAGAGCTGAGGATCCATCCTTCAGGGCTTTCAATTTGCTTTTTCCTTATCCCTCTGTAGCATCAAGGAGCTATTTTCCTACAGTAACAGCACTTTTAAAGAAATAATTCTGATTTCTTGGAGTGAAAACATGAATTGTGCTGTGCTTGCATGGTAAACAAACAAGGTAGTCCCTTGCTGTGCTTTGTAATAATTGTTTTTCTTCCTTTTTGCTCAGATTTATGGGATCCTGTTGTATTTATGGGATCCCATGAATGTTTCAGAGGAGTCCAACCTCCAGGCAATGGATGTTCATTCAGAGAATGAACTTGCTGCCTACAAAGCTCTTACTGAAAAATTTATTAATAGCTTGAGAAAGGGATAAAACGAGGCTGAAAAGTTTTCCATTTTTACCTGGGGAGGGAAAATTAAGTAATAAATGATGATGGCTATAAAAAGCCTCCTACTCCATCTGTCCAAGTTCTTCAGGCTAGAAGATCTTCATTCTTCTCTAGTGCTATTTTGGGAGGAGAGATATTAAAATTTCCTCTGCCCTGAAATGATTGTTTTATTCTTAGTGCAAAAAAAGCAGCCCCCAGGTCAAAGAAAATAAAAAGGTGAGTTACTTCAACAAGCTGAGATCTGCTTGTTCATACCACCCTGAATCTGGCACCACACATGCATCAAACACAGGGTGGAGATGCAGGAGGTGATGGAGACACAACACACCAAGATCCTGCAAGCACAGGAAATGTGTCAAAAAATAGCAGTGCTGACCCTGAGTTACCCAGACTTGTTTTGTTATAGCCACTGCTCTTTGTAAATGAAGAATTTGGCTGGGAAATAGAAGGGGCTGAGGGTGACCAAGAGATGGAAAGGATTTTTTAGGTGTTCTGTTTGCAAAGTGGCTCCATGCAAGGAGGGGATTTGGTGCTGCTGGTGGTCACTGCTGAATTTCCTTTTGGCTTTTCCAACAGTGGATAGAGCAGAGAGATGTTTGATACCAGATGGGGGAACGAACCACTGTCCCTGAGAATAATTTAATGTCATGGTTTTGTGTTTTGGGACATCTCCAGGTGCTATAGGATCTTGGAATAACTTGGGTTGGAAGGGATTTGAAGATTGTTTGGCCATATGGGATTTAGCAGCGTGGGATTTGATCTGCAAAAAATCAGGAAATTGCTGTCTGGGCTGGTGGGCTGGTGTCTCTTCCCTGACACCCTGAATGCTCTGGAAATGTTCTTCAAAAAGAAGGAACAGTCTGAGTATGGCTTAGGATCAGAAGGAAATTTGGGTTGGAAGGGACCTTGGGGATGTTTCTACTCCACCCTCCTGCTCAGAGCAGGGTCATCCATGAGGTCAGACCAGGTTCATCTGGGCTGCTTTGAAAACATCAAAGGATGGAGACACTGAAACCTCCCTGGTACCCCAAACCTCAAAGATATCCCTGGGATCTGCTCCTCTCCCACTGCTTGCCCACAGCCCAGCATTCCAGGTGTGTGGCCACCATCTCCTGGAGCCAACCAGCCCTACACTCTTTTTTTTTTTCCCCAGTTTGGAGCTTCAGATGAACAGAGGAAGCCCCACAGTGTTTGCTGTGTGGCCTCTCCTGCATCTCCTTATCTCCAGGAACAGCTTCCCACCTCTCCCATCCCCTTCCTCCAGCAACTCAAATCCCTCCCTTCCCTGTGCTTCACCCTTCCAGGAGCCTCCTCTCAACACTGCCTGAGGATACACTGCTCAAAACCTGATTTAAGCCAGCACCATCTGATTTTACAGCTCCCCAAATCACTCCCAAGTCTCTGCCTGTTGGCCTGGGGAGAGGCTGTGACTTCAAAGGCTGGATGTGCAAGGGAAGAGCATCTCCAAACTTATCCATGTTGGGTAGAGCTCCTCAGCTGGTGGTCCTGGAGAGCTCTGGGCTCCTCCTAAGGCATCCACAGGAGATGATTAAGAAATTAAATTGGCCAGGATGCTTCTGTTCACTGTAACTCTATTGAATCATGCTGCAAAATTGTTCAGGTTTCTGTGAAGATATGGATTGTAGAATTCCAGAATGGTTTGGGTTGGAGGACACCCTAAAGATGATTTTGTTCCACCTCTCTGTATGAGCAGAGTCACAGCTCCTCTGGGCAAGCTGTGCCAAGGCCTCACCACCCTCACAGCAAAGGATTTCTTCCAAATATCCCATCTAAATGTCCCCTCTGTCAGTGTGAAGCCATTCCCCTTGTCCTGGCACTCCAGACCCTTGTAATGAAGGAGCCATTAAAATTTCTCCTGGTTTTCCTCTTCCAAACCCACCCACAGAAGCTCCTTCTCTCTAGGACCATTTCCCTTCATCTTTCACCCACCATTTTTCCCAGAAATCAGCCAGAATTTCTCCCTGGCAGGAATTTTGCATTCCCAGACTCCCCGTTTTCAGCTCGCAATGGTTTCTGTCTCAGAAATGTGAGCTGAAAATGGCAGGGATGTCAGAAAGGGAAAATCCATCTAGGCTTTTCATCTCCTTTTGTCAGCATTTCATTTCAGTAGGATTTTCATGCTGCTGATTCATCTCCAAGAGCTCCCCACCCACCTCCATGCTCATTCCACTGCCTCCCACATCCTTTGAAGGGGAGGGAACCACCAGCGCTGCAGTGGGATCAGGGACCTAAATCCACTGACCCCCTCCTTTTTCTCCAAAGAACATTTATGTCCTCAGGCTCCATCAGTGATTTCCACCCTGCAGAGTCCTCTCTGCCTCCCAGTCTCCCTCTGAGCCTCGTTCATGGCACAATGCAGCTCCTGAGCAGGTTCCCTGCAGCATTTCCCGGATATCCGATGGAGCACTACCTTGCTGACCACTCCACTGTGCACTCTGTTTGTTGGCTCCAGGGGAAGGAAACAACAATGAGATCACTTGGAAAGATGGTTTGTTGTTTTTTTTTTCCCTTCAGATTTGGCTTGCCTGCTGGAAATCCAGGAGTGTGGTCAACAAACGGCGAGCAGAGATTCCCTTCACCCTCAGCGGAAACTGAAATTAAACTCATTTTCACCCATCCGTGAAAACAAAGGTGATGATAATTACAGCCAGCAGCACTCCATCCTCCTCTTCCATCCTGCCTCGCTCTGGAGGGAGGAAGGCTGAGCTCACAGTTTGCTGGAGGGGCTGTGGGAACCAGCAGGGACAAATCTGGGACAAAGCCAGCAGCCGGAGCACCGTGCCGGGCTCAGCTCCCAGGGTTTGCTCAGTGATGGATGGGGACAAACACTTCGTGTCCCCTGGAGCCATTTAATGATGGATTTGATGCTCAGCATGGATCCTGGAGCTCTCCCAGAGGCAGACTGGGATGGGCTCAGCCTCTCTGCGTGGCAGCGCTCCACGCTCATGAGCTGCCACATCCCTCCCTTCCCCAGACAAATTAGGGGAGCACGGCTCATTTTATGGCTTCCTCCAGGCAGGTCAGGCTGGAGGCCACCCCAAAAGGATCCTCTGCAGCTCAAATATGCAGTCAAAGAGATTTGGGAGGGAATGCACGTGGGAAAACGCTGCGTTTGGTCAGTTTGATTCACGGTTGCAGGCAAGAAAAACAGAGCTGCTTATTTAATGAAGCCTTGGGAAGGAAAGCTGTGGAGCTTCCCCCTTCCCAATTATTCCTGTGAAATACCCAGTTTGGGAAAGCACACAGGCACAACGAGCCGTAAATCTGGGCTTAGTCATAAAATCTTCTCTCCTTGTCTAGGACAGCTGGGAAGGGAAACACTCCAACCTGTTGCTTCACATGCTGGGGAAATTGTCACTGAGAAAGAAATCTGGCAGCAAGATCCAAGAGAGCTCCATTCCAGCCTTGGCCAGCAGCCTTTGCTGTGCTTCATGAGCTAAAACAATCTTCAGAGAAGTTAAGGGAGATCTAGAAGTGAGACCCCACTGTGAAGAGATTCCTGGGAAGCTACAGCAGGGCCATGGACAACTGCAGAGGCTCCTGTGAGCTCTGTTTTGGCCCCACATTTTAGGAAACAAGAGCCCAAAATCTGCCTTTTTGGCTGCTCTCTGCTGTGGGATTGAGTGCTGAGTGTTGGAGAGGTCAGGCTTTGCTGCAGCTATTTGTCCATGACTCAAGAAACTTCAAATCTTGCATCACCCCAGCCCCCTTTCTGTTTTCCTGTCAGTTTTTCCCCAAATTACTGCAGAGAGAGCCACTGATCTGTGCTGTGAGACAAGCAGGAAGCACTTGGGCAGGGAATGGTTTCAGAGAATCAAATCATAGAATCATTGAGATTGGAAAAGACCTCTAAAATCACAAATTCCAAGAATTAACTCACCATGTTCACCACTAAACCATGTCTTCAAATGCCACATCCCTATGGTTTTTAAAGACTGGTGATTCCACCCCTGCCCTGAGCAGCCTATTCCAGGGCTGGACATCCTTAACCATAAAAAAATTTTCCCTAATATCCAATCTAATCCACCCTGGAGCAACCTGAGGTTGTTTCCTCTTATCCTGTCCCTCATTACCTAGAATATTTCAGATTATTTCACCTTTGCCAACCTCACCATGTTGTTGCACACACACTATGGGCCAAATCAAAGATCTTGGTCTCTTCACAAGAAAAAAATCCTGATTTCATAAGGACAGCATCCCTGATTTCTCATCCCTTGGGCACAGGCAGGAATTGTGTCACTCTAACCCACAGCACAAAAGGCCTTTGTGGGCTCTTTATCCTTGCACTAAACCAGCACCAGCCTCTACAAGAAGGTGATTTACAAGTCTCTATCTCCCCTAGGGCTGTCCCAGCTGCCTCCACAGCGATTCCAGCAGGAATGGCTTTCCCAGCAGGGGTTTGCAAAGTGCTAAGGCTCAGCAGAGCAATATCTCAGTGGGGAATCCCACAGCTCTTAATTTATTGATTACCATTAGCAGTGATAATACTAATAACAGTAGCAGAGATTAAAATATTCCCTGCACAGGCACAGAGAGCTTCCCAGAGCTCTGCCAGCTGGGAAAAGGCTGAGGGGACTTGCTGGGTAGTGATGTCTTTTTGTATTTCAGCCCAAAGACAGGATCCACCTCCTGAAATCCCCAAAGAGCCACAGGGTTGAGGTTGTCACCTGAGGTCACCCACTGTGGCTGTGACAGGCTGTCCTGGTTTGAAGGACAGGTGGCTGCCAATAAAGGCAGGAGCTTTTCTTTGAAATGGAGAATGAAACCCCCTCCCTCCAAATTATTATTATAATTTTGAAATTAAGGGGCTCTCAGGCAAAGAGATGGGAATTAGGAATAACAGTTCTGTACTAGGAAAATTAAAATAGAAATGCAGTATTACAGAGAACAATCCCAAACCCTGCCAGAGTCAGAATCCAAGCTGACACCCGTCAGTCAGTCAGGGTGTTGGCACAGTCCCATTCCATGGTGGCTGCATCCTCCTGCAGTGGCAGATGTGGCTCAGCTGGAGCAGTGCTCCTGGAGAAGGTGCAGTTTCCTCTGAAGGTGCAGGGATGATGTGGAAAGGTCTGGCTTTCCTCTGGAATCCAGTGGCAAAGGCTGCTCTGCTGTTGCAAATGTCAGTTTTTCTCTGGGTAGGAAAGGCTTGGCTCCTGCCCTGGCTGGAGCATCTCCCATGGGATGATGGAATTTTATCAGCCATGCTCTGGGACTCACTGGCCATGAACAGGAGATCTCTCCTGGAGGGAGGATGGGCTGTGGCAGAGATAAAGATGATTGCCCCAGCTGGTTTAAAGCTGGCCCATGAGCAGATAATGTGTGCCAGGAGATCAGGGGCACTGCCCCAGCTGGTTTAACAGATGGGGACAGAATTCACATTGCTGGGCACATCAACCCAACACACAGGCAGTGTTGGAACTCTGAACCCTGGGAGTTTGGAATTCACTGTGCTTTCTAACACAGACCCTCAAAAGAGCACTGATTTAAAATCGAGGCCTTAGAAAAAGCTTCCAAATTTGAGTGATGAAATTACAATCACTGGTGTGTGGTTTGAATAGAAATGTCTAATATCACACAGTAAAGGGTTTGGAATTTGGAGTTTTAGAATATAGTAATAGGTATAGGACAAGATGAAAGTTCTTAGGTGTTGTCTCTTCTTCCTTCTGTTCCTTCTTCTTCATGATTTCAAGAAGTAGTTTTTGGTTAGATAAAAAGTACTGCAGCGTTTGGTTATTGAGTCAAAAGTATAAATAATATAGATGTCAGGTTTTTAATTGAACAGTTAGCCTTTAAAAAACCTTGTAACTAACTAAATCTACCTCAATTTTCGCTTGCTTCTAGCTTAACTAAAAGTGTTACAGAACTCTCTGTACTTTAAATAAGAATTAATAAACAACCAAGTCCGAGAAGAAAATCCATCTCTTGAGTTTCAATCCTGTCTCTGAGCAAAAAAAAAAAAAAAAAAAAAAAAAAAAAAAAAGCCAGCCTCTAATATGTGCTACCACTAATAAGGTGATAATATCAGGTTTTCCTGAGAAACTCAGCTCTGAGCCAGCTGGGCAGCCTCTTCCCAAAGGGTTTTCCCACCACATTTGCCAGCTTTTCCTCGGGGAGGGGGCATTGTCAGCCCTTTCCTGGAAGTGCTGGGTGACACCCGGTGGCAGCAGCTGGGTTATTTATGAGCACAATGCACAAAGTGGTGCCTGGTAGCTGCTCACAGAGGGATGCAGGGCACACAAGCCAAACTGCAATCAAGGCTTTCATTTTAGTAAAAGCTCTGCATGCCTCTGAGTACCAGGAGGAGAGGGGGGGAAAAACCCTCTTTAAATAAATCACAGGCTTTTCTTCCCAGTGTCTTCTGAACCTCCTTCAATGGGAGAATGCAGTGAGTCAACTGAGGCTATTATGATTTTTTTTTAAAAATGTCCTTCCTGCAGATATTTCAAATTAAAATACAAAATTAATGTGCCAGGCTCTTTTTGCCCACCACCCAATGCAGCTGTATCTGATGTGCAAATTACCCCAAAATAGGGAATGCAGCATTTATTATTTTAGGCTTGGAGCTGCCTGTGCTTGTAGTGAACAGGGCAGGGAGATTTGTGGTGTCAGATGGTCAGGTTGCCCAGAGAGGTTGTGCATTCTCCAGCCCAGTCCAAGGCCAGGTTGGATGTGGCTTGGAGCAGCCTGGGATGGTGGAAAGTGTCCCTGCCTGTGGCAGGGGATGGATGTTCCAATGTGCCAGGGCCTCATCACCCTAACAGAGAAGAATTTCTCCCTGCTATCAATCCAGCCCTGCCCTCTGGCAGTGGGAAGCCATTCCCTGTGTCCTGTCCCTCCATCCTTGTCCCCAGTCCCTCTCCAGCTCTCCTGGAGCCCCTTTAGGCTCTGCAAGGGGCTCTGAGCTCTCCTGGAGCTTCTCCTCTCCAGGTGAGCACCCCCAGCTCTCCCAGCCTGGCTCCAGCTCTTGGAGCATCTCCTGGACTCCTCTGGATTTGCTCCAGCAGCTCCACATCCTCCTGCTGTTGGCCCCAAGGCTGGGGCAGCTCAGCAGGTGAGGTCTCACCTGAGTGGGGCAGAATCCCCCTCCCCTGCTGCCCATGCTGGGGGATGAGCCCAGCACAGAGGGACTCTGGGGGTCAGCATAGCTGGAGCATGTCCAGCCAAAGAGTCTCATCTTTGGCTTTCCCAAGAACCAAATCACCCACCCAGAAGCCCCAAGAGAGACATGAGTTCCCAAGAGATGGATAAATACCTGTGTAAGTCACTGTAGGTGTGAGGATGCTGCTCCCTGCATCCCCAGCTACGACCACAACAAGGCTCAGCCACACTGGGAACTTTCAAAGGCAGGAACTGGGAAACAGGGAGGTGATTTGGCACAAAACTTTGTTAAATCCCTGAAAAAAGGGAATGAAATTGCACAAACTGATATCCAGGTCCCCCGGTGAGCCAGGAGCGTGTGGCACCAGCATGGGTGGAAAGGGAACCTCCAGTGTCCTAAACTGGGAAATAAATCCTCAGTGGGTGGCATGGATGGAAAGGCAACCTCCAGTGTCCTAAACTGGGAAATAAATCCCCAGTGGGTGTCATGGATGGAAAGGCAACCTCCAGTGTCTTTAACTGGGAAATAAATCCTCAGTGGGTGTCACGGATGGAAAGGCAACCTCCAGTGTCCTAAACTGGGAAATAAATCCCCAGTGGGTGTCACGGATGGAAAGGGAACCTAAACAATCTTTAACTGGGAAATAAATCCCCAGTGGGTTTCTCGTCTCCCCTGCTCAGTTTTATATCTGGAACTAATTTTGTCGTCATTCTGATGAGTGACGAGATAATTGCTGCAGCTGGGCTATTCAGCCCGCACCAAAGAACCCTCTTTTTATCCATTAATTCAGGCAGTGATTACAGACTCCCAGCCAAATTTATTTCTGCTGCGTGTAACCCCATTAAAGGCAGCGCCTTCACCCTGGGGATGGGCTCAGCCCATCACAGCCCTCGCTGTTTAAATCGTGTTTCTTTGTTCTCTGGGAGACAAAGGAAAAGCTATTTTCCTAGATTTAAACAAAAATAAAGTAATAATAATAAACGGGGAAATCTACCGTCTCCCCGCGCAAAAATGGACACTTAAATCACAATCCCGGATAATTTGAAATTATCCTGTCTTGCACCAGAGTCAAGAAAATGGCCAAATTGCTGCCTGCAAAATATCTGTGAAATATTCTTTGTTGTCTGGATAGCGCTGGGCTCGCCTGGCACAGCCGAGACGCTGACAGAGATGGGGACAATGATCACAAATTCTTCTCTCCCGACCAGCTGGGAGAGGTCTGGAGTCGGGGAGGGCACTGCGAAAAAGCGAGACAAGAGGTGAAAAAGGAGGAGGGGGTGAAGCTGCCGGGATAATCGCTGGCAGAGCATCTGCAGGACCGTCCACAAAGCCCCTCGTGTTGGTGCTCGCTTCATTTTTTTGCTGCTCCTCTGTGTTGTGCTGGCAACACAATAAAACAAGGGAAGGGCTGGGGGTTCAAAATGAGATTGGGTAGCTGCTGCTTTTCCTGGCTGTAAAATAATAATAATAACCTGAGGAAGAGGGGCTGTGCATTGGATTGGGAGCATCCTCAAGCGGGGAATTGTGTGAGTGCTGTTCCTGTTCTTGCCAGCGCGATAATATTCCCTGTTCGCTAAAAGGAAGAGAAAATTAGGATATAAAAGTGTCTTCCACCGAGGGAACAGAAATAAATTGCCCTATTGTCAGGAGGAGGGCGTGGGGAATCTCCCGGCTCTGACCTTGACTTTGACCCCTCTGCTTTTCTCCCTTGCGCTTCTCATCCCCTCCTCTACCTTGCTCCATCTTTGCACGGGCAACAATAGGAGCGGAGCTGTCGAGTTAAATGGCAATTTCCAGCTGGGACAAAGGGGCCGGGGTTTTACAGCACGGCCTGGAGCAGCCAATTAAATGAAACAAGGCACTGATCTCATTAGCGAGCGCTCCCCGGGCGCGGCTCCTCCCGGCAGCCCAAGGATGCCAAATCTGGGAAGGGAAACACGGGAAATGTCCTATTTCTCTTTAGTCAAATGAGGTGTTTTTACAATTAGGATCATGGAATGGTTTGGAGAGAAGAGATCTTTAAAAAAAAAATAAAAATTCCAACCTCTTGCCATGGGCAAGGACACTTCACTAGCCCAGGTTGTTCCAAGCCTCGTCCAACCTGGCCTTGGGCACTTCCAGGGATGTGACAGCCACAGTTTCTCTGGGAATACCTATCCCAGGGCTTCACCACTCTCATCATAAAAAATTTCTTCTATATATCTGTTTCTTGTTGGAATATCTCACTGGGAGATATCTCACAGGGAGAGCAGTGAGGTGAAAGGGTTTGGATTTCACTCCTGACATCTCATTTCACTTATCCCATCATCAAATGGAAAACATTTAGATAAGACACAACAGCCCTTTTTAAGCTGTTGATGCAGATGAGTTAAAACTGTCTAAGGGCAGGTTGGTAGAGCAATGTAAAAATTGCAAATTTTTAATACAAAATACTGTAAAAAATTGCAATGTAAACCTTGCTGCAATCAGGCACAAACAGCATTGCTCTGCTCCTCCTGGAATTCAAAAGCAGTTAGAAAACTCTCATTGGTGAAAACAACCAAAAAACAAACAGGAAAAATTATGTCCAAGAATGGACCAAAATCTCAAGCAAAAACCCCCACACCACTGAGGGATGCACCTTTTAAATGTCAGGTTTAGAGCTGGTGATCAGTCATTTCTTGACCATGTGTATGATCTGAAGAGGACTCAGCCAAAGCCCAGGAAAGGGCAGATGAGAAGTCAGCAAGGTGAGACTCAGGTGCCCATTGCAGGTGCAAAACCTTCACTTGAGCTGAGTCTATTTTCTCCTTAAATGATCCTGGTGGGTCCCTTCCAGCTCAGGATATTCCATTATTAAATATATCACGTTGTAATTCTCTTAAAAGACACTCAGAAATATTTACACACCTAAGAAATCTCTGCTCAGACAGGAAATTCTCTGCCCCAGGAAAGTTTTTACCTCCCACTCTCAGAATTTTTTAAATAAATCCTTTCTCTGTAGGTGCACCTGTCTGTGCAGAGGTAGGCAAGCTCCTAAAAGCATCGATGTCATAAATTTACTACCAAATAACATGAAATATTTGAGGCTGGATGCATGTTTTGTCATGAGCTGAGCTTTCCATCTCTCATGACTGTTGTCAGAGCTCTGCTGCTCCAGCTCCTTGCTCCACTGGCACCAGGAGGCAGCAAAACCACAAAAAGGTGCAAAGGCAAAGAAAAAAAAATAAATATATCCTGGCTGTTGCTTTGTCTCATGTGGCTGTTGCTGAGCTGGGGAAGTAGAATATAAAATCCTGGTCCTGGTTTTAATTGCAGCAGGTTCTTCCTCTGGGTCTGCAGAGCTTTGCTGGCTCCTCCTGTCCCTTTCTTCTACATCCAGGCAAAACCTGCAATTTGCTTTTACCTGCAGCAGGAGATGCAGCCAGAGGCAGAAAGAAGCCCTGAGATCAGAGCAAAAGAGGATTTCTGTCCTGGAAGGGCCACACAGGGGTGGCTCATGCCAACAGGAATTCCCACATTCCAGGTATTACCCAGGATCTCTGAGAGTGACCATGACATTTGTGACAGGAGTCCCCAGCTGCTTGGAAATTGCAGGAGAAATGACATTTCTGACTGAGGGGAATGAGGGATTTGTCCTTACAAACAAGCTGTGGGTCTGCTGGCAGATAAGATTAGCACAGAAAAAGAAACAATGGATGGATTCCATTGATTGATGAATAGAAAAAAAGATATTTGCCTTTAGAAACAAACTGTAGGTTTGATGATAAATGAAATTGGATATTGAAAGATGAAGGAAGCAATGGGGGAAACTATGAATTCTATAAGAATTAAAAATTACAAGGGAGGGTTATAGATTAGAGGGAATCTCTGGTATCAGGTGTTTGGGAAGTCTGAACCTCTCAATTACCTCAGCAATGGGGAAAGAGAGAGGGAAAAGTGGATGGGAAATTGGGATAAAAGGAGGCTGTTTCTCCAAAAATTGGAGAGGTCCCAGTGGAATGCCCCATGGCCTCTGCCTTTATTTGAATAAAGTTACAGGACTCCTCTGTCTCCTTTTTGGACATAAACCTAGGTGTTTGCCTTAATTTTCCTGACAAAGGCATAAAAACCAACACTGATGATCCAAAAAAATCAACCTGAGGGGTTATTTTACCTGCAGGAGGCCCTTGCTTAGGTCCCTTCTCTGAAAAATGCACAGAAAATGAGAGGGATGCCCCATCCAAGGCTGGGCTGGATGGGGCTTGGAGCAATCTGGGGAGGGAGGTTTGGACTCACAGAGAGAAGATTCACAGAGCTGCTTCCTCCTGCAGGCTCTGACAGCTTTTCTGCTTGGTTTTTATCATCTGTCCATGCATTTCCCTCCTCCTCTGCTGTCAGGATCTGCACACCAATCCCACCCAGACTGCTGCAGGCTGTGATCACCACGGCCAGCACCAGTGCAGGCTTCCTGCAGGAAAACACAAGCCATTAAAATTAATAAAACCAGCACTCAAGACACAGTGAATCAGCACTGAAACTCAGCCCTAAAGGCTGGGCCCAGGGGCTTGGAAGCTGAAGAAACAATTTCACATAATTGTGTGCTCATGCTTGGATTGGAATTACATCCACATGGAGGCAGCGCTTGTTGTTTTATGAGCGTTGCTCTTAAAGGCATGAATTTGGGATAACCACAAAAGCCCAGGGAGGCAGTGAGTGAATCCATCCATCATCCATCCATCCATCCATCCATCATCCATCCATCCATCCATCCATCCATCCATCCATCCATCCATCCATCATCCATCATCCATCCATCATCATCCATCCATCCATCCATCCATCCATCATCCATCCATCCATCCATCATCCATCCATCCATCCATCCATCCATCCATCATCCATCATCCATCATCCATCCATCCATCCATCCATCCATCATCCATCCATCATCCATCCATCCATCCATCCATCCATCCATCCATCCATCCATCCATCCATCATCCATCCATCCATCCATCCATCCATCCATCCATCCATCCATCCATCCATCATCCATCCATCCATCCATCCATCCATCCATCCATCATCCATCCATCCATCCATCCATCCATCCATCCATCCATCATCCATCCATCATCCATCCATCCATCCATCCATCCATCATCCATCATCCATCATCCATCCATCATCCATCCATCCATCATCCATCCATCCATCCATCCATCATCCATCCATCCATCATCCATCCATCATCCATCCATCCATCCATCATCCATCCATCCATCATCCATCCATCATCCATCCATCCATCCATCATCCATCATCCATCATCCATCATTCATCCATCCATCCATCATCCATCCATCCATCCATCCATCATCCATCATCATCCATCATCCATCCATCATCATCATCCATCATCCATCCATCATCCATCCATCATCCATCATCATCATCATCATCCATCCATCCATCATCCATCCATCCATCATCCATCCATCATCCATCCATCATCCATCCATCATCCATCCATCATCCATCCATCCATCCATCCATCCATCATCCATCATCCATCATCCATCCATCATCCATCCATCCATCATCCATCCATCCATCCATCATCCATCCATCCATCCATCCATCATCCATCCATCCATCATCCATCATCCATCCATCCATCCATCATCCATCCATCATCCATCCATCCATCATCATCCATCATCATCCATCCATCATCCATCCATCCATCCATCCATCCATCATCCATCATCATCCATCCATCCATCATCCATCATCATCCATCTGAGTGGCACCAGGCTCAGGACAACCATGGATGTTGATATTCCAGTGGAAAAGGGAATGTGTGATTTAATTGCACAAACCATGATCTGGCATGGGGGAGTTTCTGATTATATTATTATTTTTTTTTTATTATTATTATCATCATCATCATCATCATCATCATCATCATCATCATCATCATCATCATCATCATCATTACTATTACTATTATTATTATTATTATTATTATTATTATTATTATTATTATTATTATTATTATTATTATTATTATTATTATTATTATTATTATATCCACAGGGTTATCCTTTAGCCAGGCTCCATGGGCTACATCAGAATCAGGAATGTGCTGCCTACTGAATATATCTTTATTTTCCTGTTTGTTTTGCTCTTCATTTCCTGGTTCCTCTAACAGGAAGAGCTGCAGTGTTTAATGCTGGGCAGGTTAAATCCTGTGGTGTAATTTCATTATTTTCTCCAGGTACATGGAGCATGAAGTTAATGGGATCAGAGCTGTTCTGGGTTAGCCAGGCACAAAAGTGAGGGGAAAATCAACCCATAAAGGTGAATTGGCTGTGGCTGAACACAAAGAGCTTCTTAATTAGCTACAGGGATAATGAAATCACTCGGGCAGGGAAGCATGAACACATCAGAAAATCAGGGAATGGTTTGGGATGGAAGAGACCTCACATTCCATCCAGCTCCACCCCTGCCATGGCAGGGACACCTTCCACAATCCCAATGTCCAGCCTGGCCTTGGACACTTCCAGGGATCCAGGGGCAGCCACAGCAAATTTGGGCACCCTCACACTCTCACAAGAAAAGAATTTCTTCTTCTTTAAACCCAGCTTTAAACTGAAAGTTTAAACTCAGCTCTCACCTTCAGGCAGAAGCAGTGCAGCCCCATTTCAAAGCAGCCCCATTTCAAAATTTCATTTCATTTTGTAATTTTTTTTTTTGCTTCGTTTAGTTCCAAAAATTTTCATTTCATTCCATAAAATGTCATTCAGCTTCATTTAGTTCCAAAAAATTTCATTTCATTCCACAAAATTCCCTTTCACTTCCCTTCATTCCATACAGTTTCATTCCATTTCATGACAGTTAAATTGACACTTAAGTGACACTTAACATTTTATTTTATTTCATTTCACTCCACAAAATTTCATTTCATGAAATTGCTTTTCATTTCATTTAATTCCAGGAAACGAACTGAAATTTCCTGTCATGAAATGAAATTTTGAAATTCCATTTCTTTTCATCCCACAAAACTTCCTTGCATTTCATTTCATTTCACGAAGTGAAATGAAATTTCCTTTCATGAAATGAAATTTCATTTTGTTGTATTGCATAAAATTTCATTTCATATCCATGAAATTCCATTTTAATTAGTTTAATTCCATTCCATGAAATTTCCTGTGACCTCCAACACTGTTCCTTGAACAACACTGACATGATTTTCAAGGACAAGGAAACGTGGAGGAATTTTCCAGAAGCTCTCATCACCTAAAACTAAACCAGAGGTGACCAAATCCAGGAGTGACCAACCCCTCCAGCCACTTTCCAGCAGAAATGCAGATTTCTCTTAAAAATAAGTTCTATTTGTGTGGAATTTTTTTTTCAAAATTCAGTGTTTAAACCAAATTGTTCATGAACAAGCAACAATTTCTGTTTCCTTGTCCTGCATTATCAAACCCCAATTCCTCATGGAGTCAGGTTTCAAGGATGTCCCATCTACAGCATAAATTTAAAAATCTTTATTTTTAAATTGTCTTCAAAATATCTGAAAATAGTTCTGAATAAGACAGGGCAACACCTGAAAAATGAGGAATTTTGGGAAATACGTTGCTAACAGAATTCCAAACCTCCACCAGAGTCAGCACTGTGGAATGGTGAACTCCAGCTGTGGTTTTAGTGATTTTATTTTTTAAACTGCATTTAAAAGAATCAGCTGCCAATGCCAATAATTTCCTTTCCCATAATTCATAAAGTGGCTAATTGAAAAATATTTTGAGTTTGAGTAATTGGAGCCCAGGTGCTCACAAGGATCCTGTGATGCAGATCCCCCCCATTAATTCTTTTATTCTTTTTTTTTTGGTGGGCACTTGTCAAACAAACACTTTTCCTCAGTGGGTCTTGTGGGATCTGAAAATCAGATTTGGCTCTGCACAATTTCAGCTGTTCTGACTGCATGGATGGGATTAGGAGCACAAGTTTGACTTTCCAGAGGTAACTGAATTCAGAGTTCAGCTGGAGATCCAAGTCAGGGAACATCTTCCAAACCATCTTTTTACAGAATGCCCTCGGACAATTACAAATAAGCAATATTTAAATTTACTTTAGAGTGTTTGCCATGGGAACTTATTAAAGATGGGGCCCAAAGTTTCTTTTTCTGAACTATAAAAAAAAGTTTTGTTCTTTTTTGAGTGTTTCAAGAACTCACATGTGAGGTCTGATATGACAGGAAAGGAAATAAAGGGGGAGAATACCCCAAAATCTTTCGGATTTATAAAGATTATAAAAAATAAGAACTTCTGCCCTTCCATAGAGACAGAAAAAACTCCTGGATCCCCTCCTGGCTGGGAGGGCTCTGCCTGACCCAGCAGTGACGCCGGCTGGAAAACCTGGAAATTGCAGGAATTTCCTTGCTCAGAAAACCACGGAGGGAGAGGGAACTGCAGGAATTCAGGGCTCCAATTCCCAGTGATTATTTCTGGTTTTTTCCTAGCATTATATTAAATATTTGTAATAAGCCAAAGAGTATTTCCATTTTCAAGACTAAACCATCACAGGGCTGTTGCATCCTGTCTTATTTCTGCCATCCATTTAATCTTGCCTTGTATTTCTCCCCAGATATCCAAAAAACAAACAAAAAAAAAAAAAAAAAAAAAAAAAAAAAAAACAAACAAAAAAAAAAACCCCAAACCAAAAAACCCAAAAAAACCCACCAACAAACAAACAAAAAACCACAAAACAAAAACAAAACAAAACAAAAAAAAAAAAAAAAAAAAGAGGATTTTTGTCAGGCAGCAGAAACCATGAGCTGCTTCATGCTCAAAAAAAAAAAAAAAAAATTGTTCTGGAAGCACAGTCCAGGCAGCATTCACTCTGCAAATTCCAGTTGGAAAAGAATAAATACTGAGCCTGGAATTATGGAAGGGAGGGAAGGGAATGATGATTTTACTTTAATCAGAAGAGACAAATGATGTAAAAAGTTAATCTGTGTATACCTGAGCAATTTCCTAACTATAAAACCAGGAAATAAAGTCACAATTTATTCTGACTTCCAGGACACACAGGTTTTGTAGGGGAGTGTTTTCAGATTTTTGCTTATACATATTTTAAAAAATTAATATCAGCATATTTCTAGATTTTAATCTTTGTCAAAATATCACCCCTGCCTTGCTGACAAATTCATTGATGCTTTTCCCTCCAAGGTGTTCTCTGTCCCCTATACATTACCTCAGATTTTAAAAACAAAATGTTCCCTCTGTCCCCTATAATTTACATCACATCCCCCTCCCCAAAAAATGTTGATTCCATCCCTTAGGGGTTTTATCCCTGAAATTTTCCCTACCTGTCCCCAAATGAAAACCTCAATTTTACCCCCCAAAATAACACCTATTAATCTTCTCAATTTTACATTAAAGTTTTCATTTTCTCCAGCGCAGATAACTCAGATTTCATCCCCAAAATGTTTATTTTATCCCCCAAAATTCAATTGTATCCCCTAAAATTCAACAGCGCCGACTTGCAGTGCCGAGCTTCACCAAAGGGCGGCAGCACTGAGCCGGGGGGGAACTGCGCATGCGCCGAGCGCTTTGTTCCATCCCACCTTTAATCACGGGTGGAACGGGAATTCTGCTTTTTTGCGGGGATTGAAGTGGATTTGTGGCTTAGGTTGGTTCGGTTTCTGTTCGTTTCGGAGGGGTTTTGTGTGGGTTTGGGGGTTTTTTTGGTTGTCGTACCACTGAGTCATGGGGAGGCTGCAGTTCCTCATTTTCACCACGCGGTGGCAGCAGTGACCCGAGGCAAGCCGCGGTCAGAGCCTTCTTTTCTCTTTTCTTTTCTTTTCTTTTCTTTTCTTTTCTTTTCTCCTTTCCTTTCCTTTCCTTTCCTTTCCTTTCCTTTCCTTTCCTTTCCTTTCCTTTCCTTTCCTTTCCTTTCCTTTCCTTTCCTTTCCTTTCCTTTCCTTTCCTTTCCTTTCCTTTCCTTTCCTTTCCTTTCCTTTCCTTTCCTTTCCTTTCCTTTCCTTTCCTTTCCTTTCCTTTCCTTTCCTTTCCTTTCCTTTCCTTTTCATTTATAAATACAGAAGTTATATTTGCTCTTCCAAACCCTACTGCTCTATAGACAGAGCTTTCTTACATCCTAAAATTTTATATATAATACAGCAGACACGGCATTTTGTTTTGAAATCAATTTTATCTATATTAATTTTGCCAATATGTATAAACATGAGAAATTTTAACGGGTTTTGTATTTACACACACTCTCTCTCTCTCTCTCTGTGAGTTTTTAGGCATTTTTGGGGCTTTAAACTCCCTTGATTCCCTACTTATCTATTCCATCAAGGAGCCCTCAACTTCTACCATTAAATCTTTATCTCCAAAATACAGAGTTATCCTTCAAGGAGGGATTTTTGGGATGTCACACAGTTAGAAGGGACCTCTGGCCAGCTGCTGATGTCCACTGGTTCTAAATCAGGTAATTATCTTCATTAATTAGCATTCTGTCCCTATTAGTCAATGATTTCTCACTCTCATCTGGCCCACATTCTTTAGCCCTTTAATCATCTTTTTCTCAGGCCGGGACTTTCCAATTTTCTAGCCTTTAATCCCTTCTGCATCTTCTCGTTCTTCCAGAGTCCTTGAAGGGCCGTAAATTTACAATCCCTGATATCCAATCTTCCGAATCCCTTTGGCTTTAATTGAGGCTTGCTGCGGTTAATTTAGGCAAAATTAATTCAGGTGATCGCGGGGTGAAAGTAAAAACAATCGAAGCAGTGTTGGAGGCGTCACAAAGCGCAGTTTTTTGGGAAAGGAGAACGATCCTCGTTATCCCGAGCATCCCAAACTCGGGATTGCGGGAAGCGCTCGCTGCGCATGCGCGGCGGCCCCGCCCGGGATAACGGGATCAACCCGGGATCCACCCGGGATCAACCGGGATTCGGGACAGGAGAGGGAAAAGGCCCTGCCCAGGTGGGTCCGGGCCTGGATCGCTGCGTTCCCATGGGAATTGCCCCGGGATCCGCCTGGGATTCGGGACAGGACTGGGAAAAGGCCCCGCCCGCCCGGGATCCACACAGGATTCACCAGGATCCACCTGGGATTCGGGACAGGACCTGGAAAAGGCCCTGCCCAGGTGGGTCTGGGCCTGGATCGCAGCATTCCCACAGGAACAGCCCCAGGATGAACCCAGGATTCACCCGGAATCCCCCGGGATTCGGGACAGGCCCGGGAAAAGGCCCCGCCCGCCCGGGATCCACTCAGGATCAGCCCGGGATTCGGGACAGGACCAGGAAAAGGCCCTGCCCAGGTGGGTCCGGGCCTGGATTCCCTGGATTCCCACGGGAACAGCCCTGGGATCTACCCGGGATTCGGGACAGGCCCGGGGACAGGCCCTGCCCAGGTGGGCTCGGGCCTGGATCGCGGCGTTCCCACAGGAATAGCCCCGGGATGAACCCAGGATTCACCCGGAATCCCCCAGGGATTCGGGACAGGCCCAGGAAAATGGTCCTGCCCAGGTGGGTCTGGGCCTGGATTCCCGGGATTCCCACAGAACAGCCCGGGGATCAACCCGGGATTCGGGACAGGACCGGGAAAAGGCCCCCTCGAGATCCACCGGGATCCACCCGGGATTCAGGACAGGACAGGGAAAAGGCCCCTCCCAGGTGGGTCCGGGCCTGGATCGCGGCGTTCCCACAGGAACAGCCCTGGGATCCACCCGCGATCAACCCGGGATCAACCCAGGATTCACCCGGAATCACCCCGGGATTCGGGACAAGCCCGGGAAAGGCCCCGCCCAGGTGGGTCCGGGCCTGGATTCCCACGGGAACAGCCCGGGATGAGCCGGGATCGGGCCCGGGATCGGCTGCAGGGCCCGGCCCCGCCGCAGCAGGAGCAGAGCTTCCTTTTCCTTCCCAAATTCCTCAGGGAAAGCCTCGCCGAGGGCGTTGGGAGGTGAAAAGCATCGCCCTGTGCTCCTGCGGGAGTTAATGATTGGTGCTCACTTCTCTGTGAAATGCAGTTCAGGCATCCAAGGACAGCGCTTGCTGTTCATGTGGAGCAAACTTGAAGGAAAATGTGGAAAATTCAGGGGTGCGAGGTGCACCTTAAAAAACAGAGATCGGGCAGAGGGGTTTATTCCTGTTTTTGCTTTAATTGCAGCACCAAAATGTCCCATCAAGGCTCCAGGTTTGGGGGAAAAGCTGGAGCCAGTGTTTCCCTCCCCATCCATCCTTCCCACAGCAGAAAAAGGGATGGCAGCAAGGAAGTGGTGTCTGCAAAACACAGCGTGGGATGGGAGCGAGCCCGGCAGAGCTGCTGGTCTGCCCTGACACCCCCTGGGGGCTTGGCCACCCTTCAGGCACACACGGCTGTCCTGATCCCAGTACAGCCCAGTGCAGGTGTCCTGATCCCAGTACAGCCCAGTGCAGGTGTCCCAATCCCAATACAGGTGTCCAGGTCCCCAAGCCCAGTGCAGGTGTCCTGATCCCAGTACAGCCCAGTGCAGGTGTCCTGATCCCAGTACAGCCCAGTGCAGGTGTGTCCTGAGCCCAGTGCAGGTGTCCTGATCCCAGTACAGCCCAGTGCAGGTGTCCAATCCCAGTACAGCCCAGGATGTCCCAATCCCAATACAGCCAGTGCAGGTGTCCCAATCCCAATACATCCCAGTGCAGGTGTCCTGATCCCAATACATCCCAGTACAGCTTTCCCAATCCCAGTACAGGTGTCCAGACCCTGCACAGCCCGTTACAGGTGTCCCAATCCCAGTACAGCCCAGTACAGGTGTCTCAATCCCTGTACAGCCAAATCCAAGTGTCCCAATCCCTGTACAGCTGTCCAAATCCCAGTACAACCCAGTACAGCTGTCCCTGTCCAGCTTTCCCAATTCTTGTACAGCCCAGTGCAGCTGTCCCAATCCCTATAAAGCTATCCCAATATATCCCAGTACAGCTTTCCCAGTCCCAGTACATCCCAGCAGAGCTCTCCCAGTCCCTGCAGAGACCTCAAAAGCCAGAGCCACCTTGGCACATCCTGGTGTTCCAGGTGGGATGTGCCCCAGGATTTCCTGTGGGACAAATGCTGCCTTTCCCTTGCTCCCAGGATCCAGCCACCAGTGAGGGAGTGTTGCTGCTTTAAACTTTAAAAACAAACCCAAAACAGTACAGGAATTATGAATATGAATATGTCACAGGAAGATTGAAACTTTAGACTCTGAGGTGACATGCAGGGTAGAAGAGTTCAGGTTGTAGGAGCCATGGAAATGCAGGGAGCTGGAGGACAATTCCAGGCTGCTCCAGCACATGGGTTTTTCTGTGCAGGATTTTTTTTTCCCAGGATTTTCTGTGCAGCCTCAGTGGTGATTCCCTGCCTGCAGCACGTTCAGCCCATGAATTATGCAGGTTTTTATCAGGTTAGTGTGTGTGTGTTGACACAGTGTCATCTCAGATTCTTAATCAAGATGCCAGGGAAGATGGAGCCCCTGCCCCATGAGGCTTCATTAGCTGTGCCCATAATCTGATCACTGAGTTATTACAGTTCTTATCAAGTTTAATTCTGGGAATTCCAGCCTGTCACTCAAGCACAAGGTCCCCCTGATAAAACAGCTCTTGTAGTGGGGTTTGAGTTTGCTGCTCCTCCACAGCAGCACCTGGGAATTCTGCAGGAGCTTGTCCTTGTTCTGCTGCTCTGTCCACACACTGGTTAAGGTTTTATTATTTTTTACTCATTTTTAGTGATTCAGGATTTAAAAATGCCTTTTTCAAAACTCCAATGTTATAGTTCCTCTTCTTTTTAGAAAAAAAAAAAAAACTATAAAGGCTATAATGAGGGATTTTAACACTAATATAAAGTGACAATTCTTACTGAGGTTTGATATTTTATGTCAATAAAAGCACAAGCCCAAAGCCATTTATTTATGATTGATTATAGCACTGATGAATAGAGTAACACATAATATCTTCTATTATATAGGGTCTGGAATAATTTTGGTTTTAGTAGCTTGATTTTCTGTGAACTCTTTTGCTTTTTTGACTTTATTCTTCATTCATCCTGACCTTTTAAAATAAATACCTTCCTTTCTAGGCTAGGTGGAAAAAGGATTCACACCAGAGGCCATCCACACTGCACAGCCAATTTATTCTCTAGTAAACCCAGTCATTTATGCAGCTTGATTTGTTTTCCACATGAGAATATTCCTGTTTCCCAGGGTTTTGAAGCTTACTCTGAAAATGGCACCTTTTTAAACCAATTCTCCTTATGCCTCTTTAACCAGTGGCTTTGGTGCTACATCTTTTTAGACCTGGATATTATTTAATAATTTTTTTTTTTTTACAACAAACTAAGCACATAGGATGATGTGCAACTGCAGAGTGTCTTCAGCCACAAATCATTGATGATAAAGAAGTTTTTTTCTGCCCCTTTCTAGTTCTGCAGAATTGGTGTCTTCTTGCATTGAGCAAAATGCACATCACCAGCCCTGACACCTGGAGAGTTCTGTTTTATTGAGCAATAACCTGATGTCAAATCAGCTGTCAGAACTCACAGTTTGCACAATTCTCAGAGAATTGTGGAGGGATCCCTTGGGATGGGCTCTGTCAGTCCACCCCATGCCTAAATGAGGATGTCATTTCACCACAGCAACCACATTCCACAGAATTCCTCTGTTCTCCAGCCTCACTAGAGCCATAAAAGAGGTCAAATATTGTCAAATTTTGTACTGAGATATTCATATAAATCACATTAATATTGCTAAGCATGGATTAATTAAGACACCACAGTTATGAAGAAATGAAATTCGGTTGGTAAGGAACTGATGAGGGGATATATTTTAACAAAACAAATTTAAAATAAGCATAGTCCTGTAGAGTGCCAAGAATGAGAGAATTCATTCAAAATTAGGAAAACTGGGTCTGCTTCAGCATCAAAGCTCATTTTCCTTTCTGAAACCAATGCTAAGGCCATGGAAATGTGGATTTCTGACAGGATGGGTTTTGTTTCCTTGTTTGAAAAAGCTCTGGGGACTTGCAGAGTTCAGTAGCATTGAAGCCTCATCACAAAAAATTCAGACAGACAAGTCCATTCCAAATTCAGTGATGTAATTGAGTAAACTCTGCTGTAAATTGAAAAGCTCCAGGAGAAACACTGATTAAAGTGGTGTCTGACAGTTTTTCATTTGTCAATCAAATTACACCAGAGGACTAATCAAAGCAAGATACCTACATGATCTATATCTGTATTTATAACATTTTCATCAGCTCTGAAGTGTTAATCCCAGTTTTGAAATTCAGGTTATGATCACTCTTGTTTTGCCTGCACTGACAGGCATCCTAAGGAATCCCAGAAATTCAGATTTTTTTTTTTTTTTTTTTTTTCTCTGATGATCCTTCAGCCAGATAGAAACTCATTTCTTCCCAAGCCTCACAGAAATTCTTACTCCAAAGTGCTGGAGGCTGTAGGAAATGCAGTATCTTGTCTCCTTGGAGACCATAAAAGAGCTGTTTGTGTGAGCTGAACACACCACACAAATGACAGACCTGGGTTCTGACCAGAGCCCAAGGGTGAAAATCCAAAGTTTCTTCAAACTTTTACTAATTCTGCTGGGAAGAAAACTGTAGGAAGAAAAAAAAAAATTATACTAGCTCATATAAAAAAGGTGTCTGCAGTTATACCAACTTTTTTTTTTTTTTTTTAAGCATTTCCTGTATCTTTAGAAACAGCACTGAACAATTTGCATGGATTTAGTGAAGAGAGGGTTTTAGAAAGGCTTTGCTCACAGAGTAAAAAAGAAATTTTTTTAGCAGGAAGATGCTTTTGTGGTTAAGGTTGAAGGGAGATGAGGGTGAGGAACAAATGTCATATTCAAGGTATGTGGAGGAGCTCATCTCTGAAGGGCAAAAGTTGGTTCTTCACAAAGTAAAACTTCATGGATATGCAGGATTTTCTTGCTGGCCTCTCTTGGCTTTCCCTGCTACTTGTCTCATTTTGCTGAGGATGAAGGAACAGGGACTGTTCTCCCCAGGGTTTGGGTGCAACCTCCTGGCCAGTGCAGAATTAGGAGGTGGAGTTGCCAGTTCTGCTTTCCAGCAGAGCCAGGCTGGGGGCTCACCTCCCACAGCTCCACACTGCCAGCATTTGAAACTGCTCCAGCTGCACCTGTAAAAGAGGCTGAAAGAGGCTGTAAGAGCTTCATTACTGAAAACATTCTGTTTCCTGACCACATGCATTTTGTGTGGGTTTATTAGAGTATGGCCAGCAATTGGTTGGGAGAAAAAGGATGTAGGAGTCTAAATTATTCCTGAGCTGTGCTTTCAAGTGAATGGCAAAGGGAGAAACTCACTCATTGCTGGTTTTATTTATTTCTCCCATTCAGATGCCTCACCGTGCACGTAACACCCACGTGCAGAAGCCATGAATTCCAGAAAATTCCCCTCAGAACCAAGGAGAGTTTTTCCTGCTGCTAAAGCCCCCAGCCAGCAGCCATGTCACATCTTGGTGGTGGATGTCACCTCCCCTTCCTGGGCCAACACCTGCTCTGTGCTCTCTGAGGCTCTGGAGAATGTGCTGTGCCTGGCCTGTGGCCTGGCAGGACCCTGCAGAGTGCCCCTGCTCAGCCTCTACGTGGTGCAGCCCCAGCAGGAGTGTCTGCTGCCCTTCACGGTATGCCCCAGGCTCTGCAGCTTCCTTTTTATAAAAAAAAAAAAGTTATTATTTATATCTAAATTAATATCTAAAAATCTGTGTACAAATTCATATCTAAATTCATATCTAAATTCATATCTAAAACCCAGCCGATGGTTTCGCGGCGAGGTGAATTTTATGAAAGGATGAAGTTTAAAAGGAGGAGTGTCAATTTTGATCTGTGAACCTGATAAATTAGGTTTTGTGCTCTTCCTTCCTAAAATGTGTTTTGGAGCAGCTGTTGCACCTTTGATGTGGTGCTTTGTGCTGTGCTGCTTCTCTGTCAGAATTAGCACACACAACTCGAGCTGGAATAATTTGGACACTGGACAGATATTACCAATGTGTGAGAGGTTCTAGATATTCAAGGGGAAAGGTGCAGAGGTAAAATATCTGTGCTGAATTTGAGAAACATCCTGAAATCACAGAATTATCTGCAAAAGTTCTTTAAGATTAAATCCAGTTCTTAACCCAGCACTGCCAAATCTACCACTTCCACATCCACGCAGATCTAAGTCAGTAAAAACAAATATTGCTCTAATTTAGGGCTCTGCAGAGGAATAAATGTAGATGGAGAATGAGTAGCAGCTCTGCAGTAATAATTTGGGAGTACAAACATGCATTTTAAAGTTCACAAGAATTTTTGAAGCCATCCTGTTAGAAACAATCACACTGAGCACTCCCATTGACACATCAGTGTAAATACAAAGGGTTAACCCTTCCACTTTATACAGCAATGGTGGAAACATTCTGAAAAGTTTTGTCAAGCCTTCACATCTTGAGAAAAATAAAAAACAGAGGTCAAGAGTAAATTAGCAAATGTGATCTGCAAGAAGGCTCTGGCTAATGCTGGTGTTTATTTCATAGAAAAGGTTATAGATAATGTGACAAGGATAATCTTATGACTGCTGCTCCTGATCAGCTGTCCTTTTTATTTAAACAACAATTCCTCATTTTGATAGTCACAGTTTTTAAAGACAGAGGAGCCCCTTAGATCACTGCTTTGTTTTGTTCATATCACAGGATATTATATTTCACCAAAGTACCCCTATCTCATTAAAACTTCCTTCCAGAAAGCCATCTAGCTTTGATCTGAAGACAAGATGGGTAATCAAGTGCTTCTCTTGATAATTTCATCCAGTGGTTAATACTTGTTATTGTGAAACTTGTACCTCATATCTAATTTGCATTTATTTGTTTTATCTTCCAGGGATTTCTTAATATATTTACTTGTCTGGCTAGATTGAAGAACATGCTTGTATTTTATCCTTTCTTCCTCTAAATAGAAGTAGGTCCCTTCTCTAATCTGGCTGGTAAATCAAGAACAAATTATAAGTTTAACTGCAAAACATTTTGACAATAATTTTTAAAATTTCCAAGCCATTCTTTGTATTCACTCTGCTTTTTGGGGGGGGGGGGGGGGGTGCTACATTCCAGTAGTAGACATCAGCTGCTATACTGAAGCTGTTTTTCAGAGCTGTGTTAAAGGGTGCTTGTTAGACAAATCATGAAGTCAGGAAAGCCCCAGAGCTGAAAATAGAGATGGGGAGAGTACATGGGGAAGTGTCACACACACTTGGCCTGGTTTTAATCTTTCCTCAGTGCTTGTTTTTGGTCTCTGTTCCCACTGGTGTCCCCACTAGGGGAGTCCATAAAGCTTCCCTGGAAAGGGCAGGGAGGGCAAAAAAAGAGAAGCCAGAATGAAAGTTCATAACTGACAAGATAAGAAATCAGCATTTAAGCATCAAAAAAATTAATGTGGGACTGAGTAAGGACTGAGCAGAGCCTTTGCAGCTTCCCACTCAGTCCCACTGAAAGCTCCCCATGCAATCCATGGCTCAGGGGTGCTGCAGTGGCTCAGAGCTCCACACACCTGAAGCAAACAAGTGAAATGTTCACCTGCTGCCTCTTGAGTGGGGGAGGTGACCTCTGGCACCAGTGTCTTGTATTGCTTTCAATAAATTTGGTAGAGTTCACTCAATACCTTTCCTGTGGCCACAATGTTCAGCTGCTGGGTCTGTCTCAGCTCTGAGTTCCTGGGGTGAGCTGACATCTCTGTGGCCACCAGCCTTCTTCCACATGATGGAGAAATATTTCATGCTGTTTGCCAGCTTTTCCTGCTCCTTGAACCCTGTTTTGCAGCAAGTGAGAGAAAACTTTGCCCGAATTCAAGCTTGCATTTCAGAGCTCCGCTCGCTCCCAGCCCAAGGCTGCTTCCCCCAGGGAGGGAATGGAGTGGTGCAAGCTGTGCAGGATGGATTGCAGCAATTCAAGCAGTACAGCAGGCACACAGCAGCAGGAGGCTCCACAAATAGTTCTGTTGAGGTAAGGAAATGCTGGGAAGGGAGTGGGAGCCATCCCACACCATTGTGCTTTATAAATGTGTATTTTGTGTGCAGTGAACTTGCAGAAAAAATTTAGGTGTTCAGCACTCTGGCATTTTCAGAGTCCAGAAGTCCTGAAGGAAGATATCAAGTCCTCAAACCCCTCTGGACAGATTCCTGTGGAATCTAGGAATCTTTTCTAGGGAAAGCTGTCCTGGTCCAGGATCTGATAGATTCTGGTGGACACTGGTGGCTGTGTTTTGGTGGACACTGGTGGCTGTGTTTTCAGCTCTGAATGTGTGTTTTTTGCATAAAAGGGGAGGGAAGTTTCTAATAACACATGAAATCAGATGTGTGAATGTAGAAAGCAGAGCAAGGTTCACAGGAGGAAGTATTTTTTTAAGCAGTATCAACTGACATGAAAGGACAGGGAGTTATCAGGGGGAAAGGACTCACACAGAAATGGTGTTTTCCTCTGGACAGCAGAAAATATCAGCTCCAAAATTTTACATTTCAGACTTTCCAGCCTCAGGATCCACCTGCCAGTCATAAAAAACAAATTGAGATTCCCACAAGTGAAATTTTCCAAGTCTTTCTGCTTGGTTTAGGTCCTTAAACCCTTCCAGAGTCTCACAGAGTCATGCTGTGATCAGGCTGCAATTGGGACTCACTCCCAGTGTCTGTCCAGGAAGCTTTTTTACTGATTTTTGCTTTTCTTGGGGCTTTAAGGTATTTTTCCTGACCATTTGAAAGGTGGTTTGTGCTTGAACTCTATAGCTGGGAGTTGGAACAAACAGAGCATGCTTTGGAGACAAGACCCTTTTTTGACACACAACAAAATCCAGGGTGTTTTCTAGTCCACTTGAAGGAACAAGCTACATTAAAAATTAAGCTAATCCATGGTTAAAGAGAGTTTTTACTCCCCTAAGCAATCCTTGTTCCTCTAGATTATGCAATTTTATTGTACTTCTCTTTGCAAGGGGATGTAAGACATGCTGCAGGGACAGGCTCTGATCACTGACAGGCAGGAGAGAGTTTTACCCTTACAAAAGGCAAAAAAAAAAAAGTTTCAAAAAAAGGCCTATTTCTGCTTCACATACTTTAGTGATTGCAATTTCCCCCTTCAATCACAAGCATTTTTTTAATGCAGAATAAGTTGAATTTTTGTTTCCTTTTCTCAGTATCAGACCAAAACTGGGTGGTGGGAATTACACCTACTGCTGCTCTCTTTGGAAATATCTTTAGGATAAACTGTATATGTTTAAAAAAATAAAATTCCTATTCAGCTTTCAAGGGAGAAGATCAAGTTTAGTTTATGTGAACTATATTTAATGTACATATGTGTATAATTAATCACTCAGTGATCACAAGTGCAAAGCACAGAGTTCCTCCAGTGAACCTCTAAATCCATTTCATATTGGCTTAAATGTGAGCCAAAGCTCAAAAAAAAAATGTGCTTATAAATCTGTTTTTGAATAGATGAGATATTTCAGTAAGATTTCTACTCAACATCTTCACCTCTCAAGAGAGAATTGGGGTAGAGGCAGCTTTTTCATGCTCTGATTTGTGTTTCAGATCACAGTTCTGACCAGCCAGCCCAGCAGAGAAATGGTAAAGCAGCTGGAAAAGAAGTTACAAGATGTAGACCTGGTGAGCCTGAGAAGAATCCAGGTCATTGAGGTTCTGAAGAGAGATTTCCTGCAGCCTGAGGATGTGGAGCAGTGTGTGCCAGCAGAGGAGCCCAGCACTGGTGAGTGGAAGGGGTTTTTAGGGAAGTTCTAACTTTGGGCAGCACTACAGCCACTGGTTCTTGTTCTGGTCCAACATCTGCCACTTCCCTTGGGGCCATTTCATGTCCCTTAGGTCACTGGGAGCTGCTGTGCCTGGAGGAAGTTTGTACCACAGAACTTCTCTGGGGTTTGTAGAACTCACAGACCTCAGTTATTACTTCAGCTCTTGGTGTTACTTAAAATTGATGTTTGATAAAGCTTCACTGGGGGGGGGTTAAAGAGAAAAAGGCATCAAATTATGGGGGTGACACACTCTGGATAATGATTTATAAAAAGTTTATAAAGGTACTAAAATTTGTTCCAAATATGTATAGTTTATCCTACCCTACATCCCAGTTCCAATAACATAGTTTTAAATTTTCTTAGTAATTACACCCAGTTTATTAAAGGAGAAACAAAGGATAAGGCTTTTCAGCCTTTACTTTCCTTCTTCTCCTTCAAGTCTGTTTCCTAAAAAAAAACCATTCAAAAGTTTTCTCCCAAATTTACCCTGAACCAAAACAAATACATAATTAACAAATACATAATCAACACATGTTAAAATTACTGTAATCCCCAAAGTTTAAATAATAAAAAAACACCCTACTACTCCTCCCCCCCAAAAAAAACAACTCTGTTTTCAAAAATAAACTTTTATTTCAACTATTATAATCCTTAAAGTGTGCCTCATAATTTAATATAATTCTTGATAATAATAAAAAAACACTGTTAGTAAAAAAAAATTTAAAATTTACATAATAATCAAATTTCCATTCTCCCAAACAACTAACCACTATAACATCAAAACCACAAGAAAACTGTTTCTTGGGAAAAAATCTCCATAAACTAAAAAAAAAAAAAATCTCCTCTTTCAAGTAAATTAATTAAAAACTATTTTAAAAATAGCTAGCTAAATTGTTTTTCTGTACATTTCAGTGTACATTTTCAGTCTGAACATGGAGAAAAGCAGCAGCAGTAAACAGGAACTGTATCAAAGACCAAAAAAAACCTAATTAAATCTAATTAAGAGGCTTGGTCAGTGACAGTAAATTTTCCCAGCTTGGGAGAGGGGATTAAAATTATTTCTTTTTTTCTATTTTCTATTATTTGTTTTTTATTGAGGGACAGGCAGTGTTATTTGTCTCTTGCTGTTCATTTTCTTTTGTGGATGCAGTAGCAAATTTTTGCTGAAGCTCCACAGAGGAGGAGATGCTCTGGGCCTCTGTCACAGGGCTGCTTTAGGGAAAGCAAAACCCACCATATTATTTTTAAAAGTGGATTTTTTGTGCAGCCCTTTCATCCAGTAAGTGCAATGAAAACATAAATGTGGACATAAAGGCCATTGAAATGTCAAGTGATGAAAATCTAATTTTCTGAGTAGATGAACTATTTGCTCTCTAAGAAAAGCAAAAGGGGATGAATAGGTCAGATAATTGGAAAAATAAGTCAAACTGGTTTATGATACCCATTGGAGCTCCCTTCTTCTGTTTCAGAAAAAAAAAAAAGTCCATTTTACTATAAAATATTCCAGTGAAGAGCATTGAATTTGCAAAATCCCTCATACAGGAAGTGCAAGATTAGTGCTGTGTTGAACTAGAAAATAAATATTGTGATGCAGCACTTCATCAAGAGCTTCATTTCACTGAGGATATTTCTTCCATTAGTTTATTGAGGGGTTATTTGAAGCTACTCACATTTTTAATATCCAGAGCAGAATCAGGATATCCCTTCCATAGGCTCATTCCCAGGTTAGTGCAGCTGGAAAAGACTTCAGTGCTTTGAAAACCTCACATTGGTAAATGTTAGAACAGCTTTGAACATGCTCAGATCTCAAAATCAAAGCAAACTGATTTAACTAAACCCCATGGAGAGGTGGGAATAATCTGGGGCAGCAACCAACAGGATGCCTGGCCTTTGGATGGACTGTTCTCTAATTGATATTATTTTTTTTCTTTTTTCTTTTTTCTTTTTTTTTTTTCTTTTCCTTTGCCCCATTCTACTCCCTGAAGCAGCTGAGCCTTGCCAGACCTTTTGCTAACAAAGGTTAAGATTTGCATGTGCTGGAGATAACTGCTCCCAGCTCTTTCTGTTTGATAAAAACAAAAAACAAGTCCTGCAGATAAAGCACTAATGCCTTTTTTATGACCACAGCCCATCTTCTGCAAGCCCCAGGGCTCCTTTCTCCACATGGGCTCTGCTCTCCAGGAAGTTTGAGACCCATTGCACAGGAGATGTTGGCACCCCAACCAGTTTTTCCTAATGAATGCAGTGAATTTCTTTTAAAATTGTCATGTCTTGTGCCAGCTGCAGATGTGTAAGGGATTAAATATCTATTACAGAGGAAAAAGTTAAAAAAAAAACCAAAAAAACAGGGAAATATTTACAGAGGGAAGAACTAAAGCATTTACCAGCCCCAAAACACAAATAATTTCCCTTGTCAGCTGTGTTTTGCTGTTTGTAAAAGTTAATTAATTAAAGTTAATTTCCTGGTGCTTTGTCTTCTGAGCTGTTAATGCCCTTTTCAGTGCACATCCCTGAGAGAAACCCAAGTCTGAAATCTGTAGGGAATGCATCCAAAACAGGATCATCCTGCAAGAGTAAATTCTGCAGGGAAATGGGAGCAAGATTCAGTGTCAGGACAAGGGGCTGGCAGTGGGAACAGCTCAGTTCATGGAGAGCAGCTTCCAAATTTAAAAAAAAAAAAAAAAAAAAAAAAAAAAAAAAAAAAAAAAGTCCTGGCAGGCAGGGAGGATGATAAGGAAAGGTTTTTAGTAGCAAGGGCAGTGTGAAAGATTTCCTGTTGTGGGTGGGAGTCAAGTCTGCTTTGCTACAGAGACACAACCAACATAATCTCCTCAGGGCTGGGAGGTGGGGACAGCCAAAAAGTGTGTCCTGCACAGCATCTGAAGAATTACAGTCACTACAGTAGTCCTGGATTATTTGCCAGCTAGAAATTAATTCATTTCTAGGGGTTTTTCTTTGGGTTGTTTTGGGTTTTGGGTTTTTTTTTAAGGCATAAGTGTCATTTTTGCCAAATGGCATTAGAAATGCTAATGCATAAAGAAAAGATGTCTCAGTGTAGATGGATGTAGCAGAGTTTTTTAAACCCCCCTGTTGGTCTGGTAAACACAAGGTGGGGGAAAAAGCTATTTCTGCTATTTATTCATCTTCTCAGAAAGCCTTTCCACATCCTGGCTGTATGGTAAAGCTATTAGTGCTAGCACACTGTACCTTCTGTGTTTACAACTGGTTCTATTGAATGTCTTATGCAATTTGCAAATTGATTTTTTTTTCTCTTTCACTTTATTTTATCTATTCCATTTATTTTTTATATCTGATTTATTTTTTATCTGATGGACTTCAAGCTAGCTTCTCATCTGAATGCACCTCTGAGGTAATGTTTGTGGGTGGTTTTGGGGCTTTTTTGGGTTTATCTTGTTTATACCCTGCCTAACTCTGCTGTCCAGCCTACATTTCTCCATGCTTAAAAATTGTTGCTACATCACACCACATTTGTCTGCACCTCCAACAAAGGAGTTTAATAATTGCTGGGTATGAAAATCCAGAGAAATCTTTTTGCTGGCTGAAAATATTTGTGCTTTTTCACCTCTTTTTTTCCTTTTTTCTGCAGATATGGCAATCCTGGGAATGGACATTGAGGTGCAAACTGTAGAGGACAATGTCATCAGCCTGGAAATGCTGTTTAAAACATGGCTCCATGACCATGGCACAGAGAGGGAACAGCTCCATCTCCTCCTTCCCTCAGGAGGTTTTGGCCATGCTGCTGCACCCAAGAACACCTTAAGTATTTCATTTTCTCTCTCTTCTGTCCTCAGCCCTTAAATTACCCAGGATTGTCCTATGGGCACCTTCCCTCCCATTTAGAGACCCAGGTGAGGTCTGGGGATAATTGGAAAATCCTCAGCTGCTGCTTTGCTGCCAACTGCTGAGGCTGCAGTTGTTTCCATGCTGCAATAAAAATGTGCCTGGAGGGGCATGTGAATTTACAGCCATGTGGTCAAAGTAAAGAGGAGCCTTTTAGATCTGGAGAGTTGAACAGCCCTAAAAATTGTATTCAAAACCAAGAGTCTGTGCCAGAGCTGCACTTAAATAAAAGCTGTCTTGCAGAGGGGCTTGGGGACAGGTTGATGCCTTGTGTCAGCCTTTAGTATTTTCCTTCCCCCAACAGTTGCTAGAAAACATTGATTTTTAAGTGCTTTGAGCATGTCATGTGCTAAACATTGCCAATCCCAGCGAGCCAAACCATTCTCCTTCTCCCAGTGTGCCTGAAGTGTGATTTGCAGGAGAGGCTGCTGGACCCAGGCTGGCTTTCAGGGCCAGCTGAAGGCTCTGGCAGAGCAGCAGATCCCAGCTCTCCCTGGCACGTGGCAGCCTGGCCTCCCACAGCTCTGCACAAACTCCGGGTGCTGAAGTGAGTGCTGCTCCTTGGCTTCCACTGGCTAACTGGGACAGGGGGTAAGAAAAGCTTCACTTCCCTGTGCAACATCACCAGGAGGCTCTGGGGTGCTGGTGAGCCAAATTCTGGTGGGAAGAAAACCCCAGTTCCATCACTGTTCTCTGATGGAACAGCACAGCCCACGTGCAGACCACAGTTATACCTGGTGTCACCACAGCACTCAGTGAGTGTGACACCACAGGTGTCATTCATGCAAAAGTCCTTTTGCCCAAGTGAAATGTTTTGTTGCAATAATCCTGCTCTCTCATTACATCATGAGGCCACAGCAATTAATTGGATGTCACAGCCTAAGCAAAGCCTCACAGCACTGTGATTTTATCTAAGAATTTGCTTACCTGGCATGGGACAGAGCACAGAGATGCTCTCCAGTGTCTTTTCTGAGATTTATTTCTAGGAAAAAAAGTTAATTTTTAATTTCTAAGCTGTGCAGTTGTTCTTACAATGCTGAGCACTAACATGAGCTGTATCCTGGCAGGGCTCTGAAGTCTGAAGGGGTCTGTGAGTCTGTGCTCTATGGGCTGCCCTTCATCATCAAGCCCACGAGCTGCTGGCAGCTGGACTGGGATGAACTGGAGACAAACCAGCACAGCTTCCACGCTTTGTGTCACAGTCTCCTGGTGAGTGTGTGAAAATTGCAGTGTGATGGGCCAGGGAAAGGAACAGTGAGTGCACACCTTGTAACATCTGTCTGGTGCACCAGGAAATATTATAAAAGCTTCATCTCATGGGCCAGAGTTGGACTTGTAAATCCTTCCATCTGCTAAGGTCATCAGACCTTAGGGAAGACCCTCAAACCAACCAGAAATGAGTGTTTGGAGGTGTGAAGTCCAAATGCCAGGGTTGGAGTTAGACTTGTGACTTTAACAGCAAAAATAATTAACCAAGGCTTGGAATGTGGAGAAGTGGCTGTTACTGACCAGCCATAAATCAAAATTGGGTGTTTTTCTTAAGAATTGACTTGCTAAAAAACAAAACAAATGCCATACTGTCCTCAGCCCTGCTGCAGAAGAGTTTCCCTGATGTGTGAGTGTGCCTGCCCTGAGCCCACGGTAGCAGTGCTGAAGGAAGTGGCTGTTGCCTGTTGTTCACACCTGGATTTTGCCCTTTAGAAAAGGAAGTGGATGCTCTTGGCCAGGCGTGAGCCCCAGAACACTGGGCCAAACTGGAACGTGGTGGTGCATCCCTACTTTGTCATCATCCCCTCTGACTCTGCCACTCTCCTGGTGAAAGCTGTGGCCATCAGAGAGCTCCTGCTGCCATCAGCCTTCCCAGCCCTCCTGGCTGAGCACCCCGAGCCAGTCAGGGGCCCCATCGAGGTGAGTCACTCATTATCAGCTCCTTATCACCTCAGCAGATAACAAGAGAAGGAAATGGCTGTGACAATGTCTAGTGACAGCTGCAGTGTGATAGAGCACTCCAAAACTTCCCAGCAGACAGCTTTCTCCATGGACAGCAAACACCTGTCCTTTGGAGCAATGCTGTGTGTCTGCTGGGGGAAAGGGGCTTTGTGAAGCAGAGTTGACAGTGCCCAGAAAGGGTGCTCGAGCTTGCTGGCTGATTCTGGGCATGGGAAAGGGTAGGACTGCATCCTGCAAGGGGATATTGAAATCCATCAGGATCTATGTGGAGATGCCTCTTGTTCTGTACACATCTAAGAGTGCTCCTTATGGGTTGCAGCACAGCCAAAAATCCCTTTACCTTTCACTGCAGGGTGGCTTGGAGTGTCTAAAACACTGTCAAAAAAAAAAGAAACTTGAAGAAGAAACCCAAAAACCACAAACACGCAAACCCCACAGCCTCTACCCGTCACATCCTGTACAAAACTCAAGTTCTTTTCTTGCAAGCAGAGCGCCCTGAACAGCTTGGAAGTGGAAGTTGCTTACAACCCCTTGCACCTGAAGAGCAACCTCTACAAATACCTGAAGAGTTCCTTGTACAAACCTCCACCCCGGCAGCAGCCCCAGCCCCGGGAGCAGCGCCCGGAGCGGCACCAGCCCAGGCAGGTGAGTCCCTGTGTGTGAGCAGCCTGCATGGGCTCAGATTCCAGCAGGGGAACTGCAGGCAGCTCCCTGTACCCTGCAGGGGCTGGGTGTAGCACCAGCACAGCCAGCACCTCCTCCCACAAGGATTTGCATTTTGTCTTGCAGCCTCAGAGCAGAGCCAAAGCTGCAGTGGCTCCCCTGCTGATGGCTCCTTCTCCCCTCCAAACGTCCAGAGCAGCAGCAGCAGCAGCCAGGAGAGGCTCCTGTGAGGGCTCCCTGCTCCCCAAGGAGTATGAGGAGTTCCTGCAGTGAGCACCAGGACCTGCCCCTGGGCAGCCACAGGTCCTGGCTCAGCAGCTGGCCGGATGTGGGCAGGCAAGACACCGAGCTTGGCCTTGGTCAGACAAGCACTTCCCATCGTTTGTTCCTCCTTGTTGTTGTTTCACCGTTGTGTTCGTCACCCAGCCAGTTCTGCAGGAAGTTTGCTGCTCAGGGACCCTCTGTCCAGAGATCCTGCTGTCCCCTGCAGCAGCAGCAGCACGTATTTCCTGTTCTTGCCAGCACACGTCACCTCAGCCTGCCTCAGTTTGGGTTTCTGATCTGGGCAAGCACAGGCCACAGATGACAGATCGCTGTCAGTGGGGGCAGAAGAGCTGCAGGCAGGGCAGGGAGGAAATCAGACAGACAAGGCAGGGCAGTGGTGCTGAGCTGCCCTCATCCCACAGCAGCAGGTTCAGTGGGGTGGTTAAATTGGAATGAAACTCGGATTTCATCTTCAAGCCTGCAGTTCTGCTCTCCCAGATGATTTGGTTGCTTCCAAGTCTGGCCTTGCTGTCCAACACCCTAGTTCATGAAGGGGGTTGTAGCAAATGCCAAGCCAGAGCAATTCCAGAGAATTCCTGCCCAGATGCCAGCCTGGTTTCCAGTGCAGGTGTAGGGCAGCTGCCCCTGGCACAGCAGGAGCCAAGGGCACTTGACCAAGCCAAGGTGGGGTGGTCTCACTGAGCCCCTGATGCCAAGCACCAGCAGAGTTTGTGTTCTACTTACTTGGTTCTGAAAAGCTGTTTCAAAATAAAGTTATCTTACCCAGAGTTCACTCTCTGCCTGTGTTTTCTGACATGTCCAGCTCTGCTATTCCCACCATTGACCTGTGCTTCCTGGGAAACAGCTGCAGGTGAGCAAGGCATGAGGCAAACACCCCAATCCCATCAGAGCCATCTCTCTGACTGGCCCAAAGGCATGGGCTGGCTCTTCCCATAGCCTGGCATCTCATCAGGCAGCTGCTGGGGCAAGACATCAAGGGCAGGTACCATGGAACAGAGCAGACACAGGGATCATTGGTTGCAGGAAAGAGCCAAGGGCAGGAATGAACAAATAAATGGCCCAGCAAATGGGGCCTGCAAATCAGTCAACAACATAAAAGTGACAAAATTAGGTTTAAGGAGGGGGCAGCAGGGAGGCAACAAAGTTTTTGGAACCACCTCAGCCTCTCTAAGATTTCCCAAAACCCATTAGACTTTTCCCCTTCTTCTGCAACAAAAGCCCAGTGGAGTTTTGCTGCACAGCAGAGAGGAACAGCCACAAATTGTTCCTGGCCACAGCTGAGCTGTATTTTTACAGCACTGAGGCTTCCCACTGCAACCTGGGCATCAGATAAATGCCCAGAGCTCATCACCTTGTCACCATCTCACCAGCCTGGGGACCTGAACCTGCAGATTTCAACAGTTTGGCTGAGCTGGGGCTGCAGAAGTCGTGCTCAGCCCTCTGCACAGGTGCAGCACAGTGCTGCTTGTCACCTGCCTGCTCTAAAGGCTGCTAAACCTGCAGAAGTCACCAGCACCCCCATCCAGACATGGGGGCAGCCAATGCCAGCGTGCCTGCTGTGGCCCCACACAGAAAGGACAAGCTGTTTTTTCCTGGGAATGTTTCTGCCCAATGTGTGGCCACACAGCAATCACCCAACACCCAAACCACACAGCAGGGATCACAGATTTTGCCATTAAAGTCAATGGGATCCAGACTGGGCCCTTCCAGGCCTTCCAAAGCAGCTGGGAGCAGGGGGGAAACAGCAGTGGGATCAAGCTGGAGGAGAAATCCTGTGATTCATCAACAGCCACTGAGCTGCAGCAGAGCTGGCGCCTGTCCCTGCCCAGCCTTATGCCTGGAGGCCATCACATATCTGAGCCTGACTCTCATTTCCCTTAATCCCCTGGCAGCAGGGCACCCAGCCACAGCTCACCCTGGCAGGCACTTTTCTTTGAGGCTCCCTCTTAGCTCAGTAGCTCTGGCACAGACACAAACATGCACCTGCACCTCCCCATCCATGCCACAGGCAAACGCTGTCGTTCTGAGCCATATAAACTTTAATATTAAAATAACTTTGTATAAAAATACTTCTGGAGACTGATGGCAAGCAGCCTTCCACACACCACAATAGGCACCAGAGCCCTGCAGCCTGGTCAGACAGGAAGCCAGAGCAGAGCCAGAGCAGCAGATACAGGAAAATACCAGCCTTCCTGCAGATCAGAAGGCACTGGAGAAACACTCTGAGGCTTGCACCAGCCACAGATCTCTTGCTCTTGCTGTTTCCCTTTGGGGAAATGCAGCATCTCAGCACTGGTGAGCCCAAACAGCCCCAAGTCACCCCGGGGAGGAGGAGCCCAGCTGGCACTGGGATGCCCAGTCCCCTTATATCTCCCCTAAGTCCTCATAGAGAGGTGACAAGCTGTACTCATCCACACACTGCTCCTTCCTCTGCAGCTGCTGGGGCTTCACCACCTGGCTGTACAGCACCTCCACGTTGTTGTTGTTGCTGCTGTTGAGGCTGGGCTTGGCGAGCACCTTCTCAGGGCCAGCGCCGCCCCATCGCCGGCCAGGATCCTCCGCCCTCTCCGCCCCTTTGGGGATAAAGGCTGCCTGGGGCTTGGGGGCTGGCACCGGCTTGGGGCTCTTGGCCTTGGCGGGGAAGGTGGGTACCGAGTAATCGTCAGTGCTGGGGTTGTAGGGGTACTCGTAGCCGCCCTTGCCGTCGTGGCCCTGCGTGCGCCAGGCCTCGCTCGTGGGCCGCGCCTCGTCGTAGATGTAGGCGAAGGGGCGCAGCGAGCGCGGGGCGCGGCCTTCGGGCTCGTCGTAGATGTGCTCCTTGTGCCCAGGGGCAGCCTGGCCACGGCCCTCAGCCCGGCCCTGGCCCTCGGCCCGGCCCTGCCCCTCAGGCCGCACCTGCTCGTACGGGCCCGAGTATGGCGGCACCGGCAGCCGCGGCGGCTTCGGCTCCTCCACAGCCCCGCCGGGCGCCTTGGCCGCGCTCATGGCCTTGCTGTCCACAGGGTCCGAGTAGAGCGGGTCCGGCCGCGGCTGCAGGGCCTTCACCGAGTCCAGGGGCTCCGAGTAGACGCTGGACAGGTCCTCGGCCGGCGGCACAGCACGCAGCACCTTGGGCAGAGGGGAGCGCGGGGGGGTGCTGGGCACCGCGGGCTTGGCCGGTGGCACGGGCAGCTCCGGCAGAGTCCGGCTCTTCAGCACAGACGCGGCGTCTCTCTCCTCTGCTGCTGCTGCACCAGCCCTGGGTGCCAGCCCTGCTTTGGGGGCCGGGGTGTCGTCCCCCTCGGCGGGCAGCTCCAGGCTCAGGCTGTCAGCCAGGGCCTGGCGGATCTGCACCATGCCGGGGCTGTCAGCCTCCAGCGAGTCGCAGCTCTGCCGGTTCTCCTCCACCTGCGCCTTCTGCTCCTGGATGGAGGCTTCCACCAGGCGGAAGATCTCGTTGCCCTGCTTGGTCTCAAAGGTGAAGTTTCCAGGTCCTGAATCACAGCGCCTGCCGGCCTCGAAGGAGAACATCACCTGAAGGGGAAGCAGAAGGGTCAGCACCTGCTGACCCAGGCTCTGCTTCCCACCAAAAGGCGTGTGGCTGCAGCATGGATCCTGCACATCCTGCCCTGAAATCCAACTCCTGCCACTCCCACAGCAAGGGCCACCCTGTGCCCAGCAGCTGGGCAGGGAAAGGCCACACTGGCCAGCAGCCCAGAACCAGCTGTGGAACTGGAGCACACCTGAGGGGACATCACTGTGAGTGCCCCAGAGAGATGCAGCTCCTGCTGGAGCTCTGCTGCCTTACCTGAGCAATTCCAGCAGTTTCAACCACTGGCACCAGATAGTCTAGGAAATAACACTGAGGAAGGAGTAGGGTGAGGCAGTGAGTGACAGCTCAGCAGGGGGAACTAATATGGAACCTTAGGTAAGAAGCGAGTGATCTGGAAGCAAGAGATACAAGAAAAAGAACACAGCCTTCCACAGGAGAAACCCAGCAGCAGCAGCTCAGTTACCAAGAGTAAGCAAAGCACTGACCTACCAGCATTAATTTGTAAAAGGTCCTCTAAAGAGAGGTCTTGCACCAGGGCTGTGCTTCCTCTGGCCTGAACACCTGCTCTGGTGAGCAGGTTCCCACCAGCTGATACCCACACCCCTCCTGAGCCTCATTCCCTTAACCAGGGGGATTTTCTGCCTCTCTCACAGGCAGCAGCAGCCCCTGCAGCTGCTACAAAGGTCTCTGGGGACAAACTTCTTATTGTGGGTCAGTGCTGCTGAACAGAAGCACAGTCAGCCCTTCACTGCTCAGCTCCCCACACCCTAAACTCTCCTCCTGCCCCCAGCACAGACTCTGCAGATGAGCTGGACATCCCCACAAGGGCAGCTCGGTTTTCACCTCTGTTTAGGGAACGTGCCACAGAAAGCACCATAAGCAGAGTGTGACCAATGTGGTCACTGCTATGAACAGCCCCAGGGCCACCACTAAACATCCCCAGGGCCACCACTTCCTCCCTGTCCAGCGGGGCCCAGACCTCTTGCACTCAGGGTAGCAGCAAGGCAGATTGTGGACCTGCTGCAGGAGAGGGGCAGACCTTTGAAGGTCAGTGAGAATAGGAGAAGTTTGTCCCACAGAGAACAAATCCAGGTGTCTCAAAGCCTCTCTGCTCTGGCCACCATCCTTAGGAGGAAGGGACTGAGCCCAGGGCAGAGCCAAGGTTCCTGGAGTTTGGGGAGAGCTTGTGTGCAGCACTGAGGGATGTCCCTGCTCATGGCACAAGCTGGGAAGTGCTGGGATGGAGAAGGAGAGCAGCAGAGGCGATGGCCTTAGTGAAAGTGGGACAACCACAGAGGGGACAAGTGTCCTGCCAGCCCACAGGTGACAGAATGGCAACACAGGCAGGAACTGAGGACAAGAAAGTTGCAGCAATCCTGCCACTTGGCAGGGCTGGCTGCAGAACATGAGCTCAGCCTCCCACAAGGGAACAGGCAGCGGGGAGCAGCTGCAGCCCCCCCGGTGCCCACCTTGTCGCGGCCGTATCTGCGCAGCAGCCGGTAGGGCCACACGTAGAGGATCCTGTCCGTGCGAGGGTCCTTGAGCACGAGGCTGTCGCGCTCAGCCTTGAGCACGTAGGAGCCGCGCAGCTCGCAGCGCTCGGCGGCCTCGGTGCGCTGCACCGTCACCCAGAACGCGTTCACTGCAGGGACACGGCTGGCTGGGACAGGGACACGGCCACGGGGGGGACAGGGCTGGCTGGGACAGGGACACGGCCCCAGGGTGGGGACAGGGCTGGTTGGGACAGGGGACACGGCCACAGGGAGGGGACAGGGTTGATTGGGGCAGGGGACATGGCCCCACTGTGGGGACAGGGCTGGTTGGGACAGGGGACATGGCCCCAGTGTGGGGACAGGACAGGGACACATGGCCCCACTGTGGGGACTGGGCTGGTTGGGACAGGGACACGGTCCCAGCGTGGGGACAGGGCTGGTTGGGGCAGGGGATCATGGCCACAGGGGGGGGACAGGGCTGATCGGGACAGGGACATGGCCCCAGTGTGGGGACAGGACAGGGACACATGGCCCCACTGTGGGGACAGGGCTGATCGGGACAGGGACATGGCCCCAGTGTGGGGACAGGGCTGATCAGATCAGGAGGACACATGGCACCAGTGCAGGGACAGGGGGACATGGCCCCAGCATGGGGACAGGGCTGACTGGGACAGGGGACATGGCCACAGTGCAGGGACAGGGCTGATCAGGACAGGGGATCATGGCCCCACTGTGGGGACAGGGCTAATTGGGACAGGGGACATGGCCACACTGTGGGGACAGGGCTGATTGGGGCAGGGGACATGGCCCCAGGGTGGGGACAGGGGGACATGGCCCCAGGGTGGGGACAGGGCTGATTGGGGCAGGGGACATGGCCCAAGTCTGGGGACAGGGTTGGTTGGGACAGGGGACACGGCCCCAGTGTGGGGACAGGGTTGGTTGGGACAGGGACATGGCCCCAGTGTGGGGACAGGGCTGATCAGATCAGGAGGACACATGGCACCAGTGCAGGGACAGGGGGACACGGCCCCAGCATGGGGACAGGGCTGATTGGGACAGGGGACATGGCCACACTGTGGGGACAGGGCTGACTGGGGCAGGGGACATGGCCCCAGGGTGGGGACAGGGGGACATGGCCCCAGGGTGGGGACAGGCCTGATTGGGACAGGGGACATGGCCACAGTGCAGGGACAGGGCTGATCAGGACAGGGGATCATGGCCCCACTGTGGGGACAGGACAGGAACACATGGCCCCACTGCAGGGACAGGGTTGATTGGGACAGGGGACATGGCCACACTGTGGGGACAGGGCTGATTGGGGCAGGGGACAATGGCCCCAGGGTGGGGACAGGGGGACATGGCCCCAGGGTGGGGACAGGGCTGATTAGAGCAGGGGACATGGCCCCACTGTGGGGACAGGGATGCTTAAGGCAGGGGCACACAGGCAATGCCCAGCATGGCCCCAGTGACGGGGCAGCAGCAGGACAAGGCTCCATGGAAGATGCCCCAAGGCAGGGCAGCAGCAGGACAAGGCTCCATGGAAGATGCCCCAAGGCAGGGCAGCAGCAGGGCCCACCTTCATCTCTGGAGTAGTAGATGGAGTTCACGGCCATCTCCAGGGCCGACGACTCCCCGCTGCCCTCTCGGCCATACTGTGACACCACACCATCGCTGGGGCCATTTCCCTGGCAAAGGAGACACATCAGACCCACACTCCTCTTCCCACATCAGCCCCTGGGCCCTGCTGCCCTCCCCAGCCCCTCACAGCCTGCCTGTCCTGCACCCTGCCCACCCCAGAGCCCGCATGAACACGGATGAACACAGCACAGGGGGGACTTCCTGAGCTCCTGGCAGCACCCTGTCCCCAGCTGGGCTCTGCACTGACAGGGTGCAGGGCAGCACAACCCACAGAGCTGCCCCCAAAGCCTGGTGACACCGGGGTTTGTGTCCTGCTGTGCCCAGGATGAGAAGGAGCCTGCAGAGGGGAAGCGAGCGCTTCTATTTTAGCACATGCAGAACTGAAAATGCAACACACACACTGTCAGCGACTGTGTCCCAGCAGCAGGGCCCCCAGAGGGCCTGGGGAGGGACACAAACCCTCGGTGCTTTCAGAGATCCTCCTGCAGAAAAGCCCCTGACAAATTACAGCTGGCACAAGGGAGGCTCAGTGCGTGGCCAGGAGCTGGAGCTGTTCTTGGGGGTGCAGCAGAGGGTACATCTTGCAAGGCAAGTACCACAACTTCAGTTTAAAACCCACACACTTGAGTTTCTTAACAAGAAGCCCAAAAAAGGGCCATCCAGCCCTTGTGTTTGGGTCCTCAAATCTCATGAACTGAGAGCTGATAGCAGCAGCTCTTCCTCAGCTAAAGCATCCAACACACCAGGGCTCCAGACTGGGATGGAAAGCCAAGGGCCACCAAATCTGCCAGAGCCTCTAAGGCTCCATTTGACTGCACTTCTCCTCATCTTCAAAAGGAAAAAAAAACCGTCTGTTCTGAACTCCAAATGATCTCTGGTCCCAGCTCCCAAGCTGCTGGACCCTGCCTACCCCCTGGGTAGGAACATGACACAAAATCACATTCTCCATGCAGATGATCAGCAACCCCAGCTGAGGATCTCCAGCTCTGTGCAGAGAAGCCACGTGCAGCTCTTGTGCCTCCTGCTCCAGGTCAGGCCTTTTTAAAACACATGCCAGCTTTGCAGCCTTTTGCTCACAACCTCCTGAACTGTCAGCTTGCTTCTGGACCTCAGGCACACAAATAATGGCTCCCATGTGAGGGATGGCACGAGCACAGCCCTGCTCCAAGCAGGTGCTCCCTGGCCTGGCCACCACCCTGCCCCACTCCAAGGGTGTGTTATGTCTCCAGCTCAGCCCCAAAAGCCACTTCCAGGACAAAGGCTGCAACCCTGACTGCACCAGGAGACCCAGAGTCATTTCCACCAGTGCCTCCCAGCCCCATCAGCCTTGATATCTGGCCTGGCAGGAGACTGCAGGGAGACACATGAGGGACAAAGGTAAATCCCACTCAGCAAACACCCATCAGGAGGAGATGCTGGCATCACCAGCTGTGCATTCATCCTCCTACCAGGCAGCTCTGCCCAGCACTCCAAGCCTGGAATCAGCTGGAGAACAACCCAGGGCTCTGCAAACGCCTCCCAGGAGGGAGAGCCAGCCCTGTGGGGCTGGGCAGGCGTGGGCTGCTGTCCCAGAGGGCACAGCAAACCACACTGTCAGGGCACCTGCTGCCCAAACAGCCTCGGCTGGTCACACTGGCTGACCAGCAGCCCCAGGGGCTGCAGAGGATGGGGGCTGGACAGCAGTCCCAGAGACCCAGCACAGATGGGGTGCCCCCAGCAGCAGCCAGGAGTGAGCCCCGAGGCTGGGAAAGGGGGGTTCAAGAACTGGAACCAGATGGGTCCTGGAGCCTCTCGAGGCTCCGCTTCCGCCACCGCTGCTGCGGCAGGAAAGGCAGCAGTGGTTGGGCCAAGAGGAAACGCTCCTCGGCCATCACCTGGCCTCGGGCCAGCTCCCTGCAGGGGCGAGCACGGGCTCTACACCGGGCAACAAGAGCCCGACTTGAAATTTACAGCCACAACCACGAGTTACTGGCAGCACGCTGAGGAGTCCCACAAACCACAGCAGGAGCCACCCAGAGGGCACCGGAGTGCCAGGGCCGGGCGCTGCAAACCTGGGACTACCGGACTCCTTCCAAGGGGCCACCAACACCCAGCGATGCCCGTGTCCCGCCCTGTCCCCTCCGCCCGCCCCGCGGCTCACCGGGAAGGCGATCTGGCACAGCTTCGCCACCCACTCCTCACTCTGCTGCTTCTCCGCCGCGAAGAGGAAGCTGCGGTCGCGGGTCTCCAGGCGGAAAGTGGCGGTGCCAGCTCGGGGGCCGCCCTCGCCCACCGGGGCCACGCTGGTGCAGTCGCTGAGCCGCACCACGGTGCGGGCGAGCCGCCGGGTGCCCGCTCGCCCGGCCGCCGACGGCTCCTTGCAGTCGAACACCTCGAGCCGGGCCACGCCGTGCTGGCTGGCGGGGTAGAGCGCGGACCAGCCGCGCTTCCAGCGCTGCGGGGAGCGGGGTCACAGCGAGCCCGGGTCACAGCGAGCCCGGGTCACACCGAGCCGGGGTCACACCGAGCACGGGTCACACCGAGCCGGGATCACACCGAGCCCGGGTCACACCGAGCCCGGGTCACAGCGAGCCCGGGTCACACCGAGCTGGGGTCACACTGAGCCCCAGGTCAGGGTCACACCGAGCCAGGTCACACCGGCCAGGGTCACAGCGAGCCCGGGTCACACCGAGCCAGGTCACACTGAGCCGGGGTCACAGCGAGCCGGGATCACACCGAGCCGGGGTCACACCGAGCCCGGGTCACACCGAGCCGGGGTCACAGCGAGCCGGGGTCACACCGAGCCGAGGTCACACCCAGCCGGGGTCACACCGAGCCCGGGTCACACCGAGCCGAGGTTCACACCGAGCCCGGGTCACAGCGAGCCCGGGTCACACCGAGCCGGGGTCACACCCAGCCGGGGTCACACCGAGCCGGGGTCACACCGAGCCGGGGTCACACCGAGCCCGGGTCACACCGAGCCGGGGCCGCTCCCCGCCCGGCACGGCCGCACAACCGGGAGCGGCCCCGGGGAGCCTCCGCTGCCCGGCAAGCAGCCGGCCCGAGGGCAGGGAGGAACGGGAGGAGGAAGGAGGGAAGGAAGAAGGAGGAAGGGATCCCCGGACCCACCTTGGCGCCGAACTTGTGGCTGTGCTGCACCAGCAGCGGCCCCTCCATGGCCGGCGGCTCCATCCCCGCGCGCGCTTCCGCCCGCGCCGCTGGGGCGGGCACCGGGACGGGGACGGGGCGGGGACCGGGACCGGGCGGGGACGGGGACGCGCGTGTCAGGGGCGGGGCGTGCTCGCGTGTGTGTGCGCGTGCACCTGTGCGCGCCCCCGAGTGTCAACGCGTGCGCGTGGATGAGTGAGTGTGCGCGCGCCCGAGTGTCAACGCGTGAGCGTGAGCGCTTTGCGCGCGTGCCCGAGTGCGAACGTGCGTGTGCGCGCGCCCGAGTGCGAGAGCGCGCGCGTGCACGCGTGTGTGCGCGCACCCGCGCGCGCCTGAGCGTAAACTGGTGCGCGCACGCGCGGCACGGGCGCGCGCTCCCGCTGGGGACGGGAAAACGCGCTCGGGTGGGCGGAGGATAACGAGGGCGACACGGGGACGGGACGGGGGATCGGTGAGGTTTTCACAGGGTGGGAAAAAACGAGTGATGGCTTTGATAGGAGAAAAAAGGGAGTGGGGAACTAGAGGCCGTTTACATCAAGCTCATAGTCCAAGAGAATCGAGGAATAGCCGGGTGCTCGCAGAGAAGGCAAAGAATCACGGCTGTGTATGCACAGCCCTGCACGACTTCATTCTAGCCATCCATATCTCCCTACCTCCAGCCATGCCATGTCCCTGGGCACCGAGGCCACTCCAGGGGCGCTGGGCTGCTCCCAGTACTGTCCCTGCCGTGGCAGGCCACTCCAGTCTGCCCCAGAAGCCTCCTGCAGGGCCAGGCTTGAGTCCAGCGTTCCCAGCTGCAGGTGGGACAGGTGCTGGCTGTGAGGCAAAGAATAAGGACAAGCACAGCCTGTGCTCAGCACACCCCAGCGTGGGTGACCCAGCCTGGTGGCACTGATGGCTCTGTGACCCTGCCAGGTCACTGCTGGTGCACTCTTGGGCCTCTTGCTGCTTTGATGGCCCAGACACCATGACTCTGTTTCCTGACACAACATAAACCTGCAAAGGGAAGAGGGAGAAGCTACAGATCCTGGTTTTCCAGGCCCTGATGCCCATTTTTCCACCTGTGGTTTTGATGAAACAGCTGCAGGTGGGGAGAGCTGCTGAGGGGAGTTTTGCAGTGCCTGCATGGATGCAGGGGTGACTCTCTGCACTGTCCTGGCTTCACCCCTCACATTAGCATGGTAATAAAATTGTTTTGGTGTCCTGGTTTAGGAATGGTGTTTCCCAATTAAGTGTTCACACTGAAACATCCCAGACCAATTGCTCACAGCCCTACCCTCCCCTGAAGCAGGATGGAGAGGAGAATTGGAGGCACAAAAACTAAAGATCACACAGGCTGAGATAAGAACAACATGCTAGAAACAGCAAATGGGATGTAACCACAGCATTACCAGTAACAGAGTGTACAGCAGAGATAAACGATCAAAACTGGCAAAACGATTGCATCAATAAACAGGCACAGTGGTCTGAAAAAGAACAAAATGATTAGGTGGTGTCCAACACCCTGGCCAGGGTGTAGGCAGGGCTCTGTGATGAGCAGCTGCAGGACAGGGAGCTCATGACGTGGCAGCACATCTGCAAACCACAACCAGCAGCTCGGAGCAGGGGGGACAAGGCAAAGAGCCTGACACGGGCAGGTGAGTCACCTGCAAGGCACATGGCACACCTGGAGAGGCATCGCACCCCAGGCCTGGCATGAGGGTGCGGCCAGGGCTCAGTGGTGAACACAAGGAGATAATGACACTCGACTCCTCGGGAACAATTCTGGTGCTTTGGGGTCCCGGCGAGCTTCAAAGGCAGGAGAAGGAAGTGTCCTGGGGCTGCACAGGGAGAACCCCGCAGTTGGGGCCGTGGGGGACTGGGGCTGGCGTGGGCACCAGACGGGGCCGCGCTGCAGCGCCGGGGGCTGCACTCCGTGAGCTCCGAGACCGCGGCTCAAGCATCGCCGCCCAGGGGCTCCGTACGGATTTTGGGAACCCCTCCATCCCCCGCTCCTCCCCGCACCCCGGCCCCACCCGCGGGGCCGCCCCCTGCGCTGCGGCGAGCGCGTCCCGGGTGGAGCCGCCCCTGCGCGGAGCCCTCCGCGCACCTTCCATCCCCTCCCGCGAGCGTTCCATCCCCCAGCAAACAAACATTCCACCCCTCTGCGCCCCTGCCACCCCCTCCCGCAAACACTTCATCCCTCCCTGCGCACCTTCGATCGCTCCGCGCACCCTCCATTCCTGCGCGCCCTGATCCCTCAGCGCATCTCTCCCCGCATCCCTCCATCCCTCCGCGCATCCCTCCATCCCCGCATCCCTCCATCTCTCCCCGCATCCCTCCATCCCTCCGCGCATCCCTCCATCTCTCCCCGCATCCCTCCATCCCTCCGCGCATCTCTCCCCGCATTTCTCCGTCTCTCCCCGCACTCCTCCGTCCCTCCGCGCATCTCTCCCCGCATTTCTCCGTCCCTCCCCGCATCCCTCCGTCCCTCCGCGCATCGCTCCGTGCCCCCCGCGCCGGCAGGGCCGCTCCTGCGCGGGGATGGCGGAGCGGCCGCGCTTCCTCTGCGGCGTGGTGGAAGGTAGGTCCGTGCGGGGCCGCGGCCGCCCGGGCATTGCAGGGGCTGTTCCGATGCACCCGGAGTGAAGCGGGGTCGGGAAGGGCCCCAGGATGTGGGGGAGGCGGGAGTGGGGCCCTAGCACAGCACCCCATCTCTGCCAGGGGTCTGGCCCAGCACCTCTGGGATGCTGCCAGCTCTCCCCAGAGCCCCACTGAGCCCTGCAGCCACCCCAGCAGAGCCAAAGCCCCCAGGGACCCTCTGTTTGTCCTCCCAGAGCTCTACACTGGGTTCCTGGCTGCCCTGGGCTCAGGGGCAGCTTCCTGGTGTGTCCCCCCTGCCCACCCTGCCCATGGAGCAGCAGTGCCCAGAGCTGGCCAGGGAGAGCTCTGTGCTTCTCCCTCCCCACATCCCCAACACCCTCTGGAGCTGAGCCAGGCCTGGCACCCACCAGGAAAAATATCTGCCCTTCTCCTGGTAGCACAGGAGTGCCCTGTGAGGGGCACTGCCCTCTGCCTCACCTGAGAAGAAGCAGGAGCACCCATGCAAATAAATGTAAAATAAACAGGAAACGCAGGGGTGGAGAAGCTGACATGAGTCAGACGTGAATCATTGATACAGTAGAGCTGACCTGGGAAAGAGGACAGGGATGATGCTGGCAAATCCATTCCAGGAGAGCACTGCTGGCAGGGCGTGTGCAGGACTGAGTGGCATCCTTGCCAGCCCACATCAGCTCACAGCAACACGTGCTGTGAAAGTGTCATACGGGGACTCTGGGGACCTCGCTGGGATCTTGAAATAGCAAATTATTTACCACAGAAATAACTTTCTTGGGCAAAATATTTGCTGGGATTCTCAAATGGTCACAAATTTGGCCCCATGCACAGTGGGGGATGGATAACAATATATTAATATATATTGTCAATATAACCTTAATATATAATAGTCAATATAACAATACATTGACTATATATTTATTCAAACCATATGGAATAATCGTGTAGGTGTTCAGGCAGGTAGAAAATCTGTCTGCAGAGAGAAGACAGATGGAGAGTGGGTGTTGCTGTGGTGCAACCACCCTCACCATTGCCCAGGACTGGTGCTGGGGGCTGCAGGGGGGGCTCCTGCCAAAGGGAGCAAAGAGAATGAGGGCAAATGAGCTCAGGGAAATTCAGGTGCTTTGGGAAATGCAGGTGCTTCCCTGGGTGTCGCTGGCCTCATGCCAGACACAGAGAGCTGGTTCTTTCTCCCAGCTTCATGGAGTCAGTGCAGCCTGCCCTGTGCACCACCCAGTTTTGGGAATGCTGTCACTTCCCAAGCATCTGCTCCCCTTGGCTCTGAGCGCTGACAGGTGCAATGATTGATTTAAAAGTTGCCCATGATGCAGAGAAAAAGCAGGAAGATGCCTTGATGGCCAATTGCCATCACTGTCCAAAACATAAAGGATTTTCTGTTAGACTTCACGTTGCATCTGCCAGATCTTGAAGAGAATTAAGTGACTGAAGGTTCTTCTCTTGCTAAATCTCAGGTTGGGACACTGACAGGTTCCCCTTAACTTCTGCTTTGAGGAGCTGTCAAACCTGCATCTCTCCAAACTCATTTATCAGCCTGTCCCCAGGGGAAGGGGTTTGTGTTCCTCTGGATATCTGTTCTCCCTGGCTTTGCAGACAGCTCTGCACCTCCCACATCTTCCCACATGCAGAAATAGGAAGTGGTCCCAAGAGCAGAATGGGTGCTGCATGTCTGGCAGTGCATCTCTGCATTCAGGGATAGCCCAGAAAACACACTTTTTAAAGGCACTTTCCAACAACTGCATTTTGCCTTTTATTTTCCTCCCTTTCACAGGTTTCTATGGGAGACCATGGTCAATGGATCAGAGGAAACTTCTCTTTCAATGGCAAGTACCTTGAATTTTCCTCTCTGGAGGGGCAGTGACAGCCAAGGGGTCTCATGTTTCTGCAGTGTCCCCCTGTGCCAGCAGGGGACAGGATCGGTGCTGGGCCGGGCCGTGGGTGCTGTGGGATGGACAGACGGACAGACGGACGGACAGACAGACGCGGGGCCGCCCCGTGCCAGCAGGTGGTGCTGGGGCTCTGCACAAGGACCTGCCACCAACGGGCTGGGGCTCTGCAGTGGTGACAGTGTGGGCAGTGTAATTAAGTGTAATTAAGGGCTAGAGCGCAGGGACCTGAGATGCAGGTACAGAAAATGGAAGGAAAACAAGCTGTGATGTTTTAAAGTGCCTCAGGAATGGGAAGCTCTAAGCACCAGCCTTGTCTGGTGCTGGATGTGTTCACATGCTGGCACATAATGGTGACATATCCATTGATATTTTTCTTGTCTGGAAACAAACAAAATGAGGGACTTTTATCATGAGATACCTGAAATGCTTTCTACTGTGTTCACCGTGGGAAAATGCAAAACACTGTCTGCTGAGGAGGATAAATAAAACCAAATGAATATATCAGATGGCTTCCATACAGAAGTGCCAAAAGAGGGAGGTGCCTTCCCTCCCAGGGGACTCATCCTGCTGGTTTCTGACACGAACCTCAGAGCTCAGCACTGGGAGCACTGGCTGAGATTTCAGTCTCCATGTGGCCCTGCAAAGAGCCTGGGTGACTCCTTGCTCTCCCTGCCCAGGCTGCAGCGCCGGGGGCTGAACTGCTACATGTATGCACCCAAGGATGAGCTGAAGCACCGCCTGCTCTGGAGAGAGCCCTACACAGAGCATGAGGCAGGTATTGGCTCTGCTGGGCCCCTCGGGGGGCTGCAGGCATCCCAGGTCCCTGAGGGGAAAGCATGGGCTGTGTCCCAGCTCTTTCCATCCTGACAGGACCCTGCCCATTGCACAGAGCCCCCCCAGACCTTGCCAAGGGCAAGGAGGCTCCCAGGTTGTGCCCATCAGGTGGAATTGCCTAAGGGACCACCCAGCTTCCCATGTGGGGCTCAAGCAATGTGCTTGATTATACCCAGGCCCACAGACCCTTGGCAGAAGTCCTCTGTCTCTTAAGGGAGTGGAAATGGTCTTCCTGGAACATCTCCCCTCTCAATGACCTCAGCTCCTTCCTTTCAGAATCCTGGGGTTCACTCTCCCTCCATCCCTTGTCCTGCTCACCCCCTGTCCCCCTTCATCCCTTGTCCTGCTCAATCCTTTGTTTCCCTCCATCCTCTGTCCCCCTTCATCCCTTGTCCTGCTCAATCCTTTTTCTCCCTCTATGCCTTATTCCCCCTTGTCCCTCTCTTATTCCCCTCCATCATTTGTCCTGCATCCATTCCCCCCTTATTGCTCCATCCCTTATCCCTCCACTTCTTGTCCCTCCATCCCTTGTCCCCCTCCATCCCTTTTCCCTTCCATCCCTTGTCCCCTCCATCCCTTATTCCCCTCCATCCCTTGTCCTGCTCCATCCCTTATTTCCCTCCACTTCTTGTCCCCTTCCATCTCTTGTCCCCCTCCATCCTTTGTCCCCCTCCATCCCTCGTTCCCCTCCATCCCTCGTTCCCCTCCATCCCTTATTCCTCTCCATCCCTTATTCCCCTCCATCCCTTGTCCCCCTCCATCCCTTGTTCCCCTCCATTCCCCATCCCCTTCCATCCCTGTCCCCCTCCCCCCGTGTCTCCCAGCTCTCACAGTCCCCCTGTGCTCTGTCCCCAGCCCGCATGCGCTCTCTCATCGGAGCTGCCCAGGAGCAGGGTGTGGAGTTTATTTTCGCCATTTCTGCTGGCCAGGACATGGTGTTTTCCAGTGCTGGGGATCGCCTCCTGCTGCAGCAAAAACTCAGGCAGGTACCGTGGGCCATTCCTTCATCCCACTGCTCCCAGGCAAGGGGCACATGTGTTTGTGTGTGCTGCCTGTGCCCACCCCGTGGGCTGGTGTGGGTCCTGCTGCTGCACACAGGGACCAGCTCTGGTCCAGTGGCCAAAGTGCTGTCCCTGTCATGGTGACAGAGAGCTCCAGGATGCCCTCCTGGGGGCAGGAGAAGGAGCAGCCAAGCCCCAGAGCTTGCTGGGCAGCACTGAGGGCTGGCACAGGCTGGAGCAGAGCCCCAGGGAGGGCAAAGAGCTGCTGGCACGGTGGGGTTGCTCCGTGGGCAGCTGCTGCTCCCTTGGCACAGCCCAGGCAGGAGCTGTGCTGTGCCCAGATGGGCTCTGCAGCCCCCTGGGGCTCTCTGCTGCCCGGGGGTCCCAGCAGCCCTGTCTGTGCCCACAGGTGGCTGCCCTGGGGTGCCGCTCCTTCGCGCTGCTCTTCGACGACATCGACCCCTGCATGTGCCAAGCTGACAGAGATGTCTTCCCCTCCCTGGCACAGGCTCAGGCCTCTGTGGCCAACGAGGTGTACCAGGAGCTGGGCCAGCCCTGTGTCTTCCTCTTCTGCCCTACAGGTACTGCTCACAGCCCCAGCTGCCCAGACCTGGGGGGCCCCTCAGGCTGGGGTGATGTGGGAGTCTATGGTGTGGGGAGACAGTCAGGGACAAACTCAGGCACTCTTTATAAGCTGGTCTTGAAGTTTGCAGTTTATTGTAAAGGGCCCTGCTGAGAGCTGCCAGCCACAGCTCAGAGCAGGACAGAAAGAGAGTGGGGGAGAGGTAAGAGAGCAAGGGGTAAGAGAAAGAAAAAGAGAGCGATTTTACAATACGATAAATCTTCTTCTATGTTGAATATTCTAATTTCCACTAACCAATCAAGTACAAGATACAAATCCTACAGCATTTACATACAGCCTATAAGAATCATTATGTTACCATAATGTGTTATACCTTAAACCCTAAAAACTACTCTTTGGATCCCTTCTGCTAAGCTAGCAGGGTCCTCTCTGACCTTTGGAGCTGCTCTCCAGCAGAAGCCATTGCTCTATCAAGAGGGGAATACTTTCAGCTGGCCATCCCATTGTCTTCTAGTTATTTAGTAACTAAGGTTTGGTATCTCAAAGATGACTTTCATTTCAATCTTGTGTATGGTTTCTATATTCTCAAAATCTTTTGCTAAGCACTCATATTTATAAGGTTTTTCTGAATTATCCTTCGCAACAGGGTGAGCCCCCTTTGGCTGCACCCAGCCCCTGTTCCTGCTGAGAGCTGAGTGCCCTGGCAGCCCCCACAGCTCTGCCTGGGCTCCTCACACTCCCAGGGCAGCTCTGGACACCTCAGGACTAGACTGCAGCAGGGATCTTGTCCATGATCCCAGCAGTCCCTCCTCTCCTGGTCCCCAGCTCTCAGGGATGCTCTGTGCTCTCTCCCCAGAATATTGCAGCTCGCTGTGCTCTCCCAGCCCCAGCCAGTCCTGCTACCTGCAGACCATCGGCCAGGAGCTGCTCCCAGGGATCGGTGTCATCTGGACAGGTGAGCACCAGGACCAGCTCTGGGTGGTGACCACGTGCAGTGTCTGCAAACCCTGTGCCCACAGGCTGTCCTGGGAGAGCCACCAGCAAGTGACCCTGCTGTGCTGCCTCACACTGGGGCTGGAGTTTGAGCTGGGGTTCTGCTCTCCTCACCTGGGAGTGTGGCTGTGGTGACTGGAACCCCCTCTCCATGTCCTTGTCCCTGCTGTGTGTCTGTGACCGACCCTGTGCCCCACGTGTGTCCCTGCCCTGATGCCCCAGGCCCCAAGGTGGTGTCACAGGAGCTCTCAGCAGCGCTGCTGGAGGAGGTGGAGGCTGTCCTGAGGCGCCGCCCCGTCATCTGGGACAACCTCTACGCCAACGACTACGACTGCAGACGTGTCTTCCTGGGCCCCTACATGGGCCGTGCCCCTGGCCTCATGTCCAGGCTGCAGGGGCTGCTCCTCAACCCCAACTGTGAGCTCCAGGCCAACTTCATCCCCATACACACGCTGGGCACCTGGTTTCGGAGCGAGCTGGGGAGCTGTGCCCGCCCTGAGCAAGCAGGTAGCCCTGCCCAGGCAGCTCTGTGCCAGCCCATTCCTGCAGCTTTCCTGCACGGATCCAGGGCTGCCCAGGCTGATGAGCTGCAGTTCCTCAGGAATGGAGGAGCTGGCAGCCCTGGGGGACAGCCAAGGTGCTCAGGATGGAAGCTACAGCCCCCAGGAAGCCTTGGAACTGGCGCTGTGTGACTGGGTGGATGAGATAAACCAGCAGGCTTTGGAGCCAGGTAGGAATAGATTTGCATGTGCAGCATCCCTCAATGCCTGGAGTGCTGGATCAGCTCTGCCAGGAGCTCAGGGGCTGGGGGTGGGGGTGAGGGGGCCCCAGCCCTGCCCATCTGGAGGGTCTCTGGGGCTGGTGGGGGTGTCCATCCTGCTGTGCTGCCCCGTGGGTGCTCCTGCCATGGCCACATCCTGGAGATGGTTTCCTTGGCTGGCAGAACTGGAGCCTGGGCCAGCTCTGGAAGGAAAGGTCAGCCAGGGGAGAGTTTGGTGTTTTGCAATGTTTGCCTCTGCAAAGCCACAGCCTCACCAGCCCCAGGGGCCTGAACTCGAGCCCAGGGTCCTGGCAGCTCATCCCCTGCCAGCTCAGGGATGGAGGTGCCCAGCACTGTGCTGCCCCATGGGCAGCAGTTGCCATGAAGGTGCCAAAGGATCTTCTCTCTTGTTCCTTCCTGCCAGGAGGAAGGACCTCAGGACACCCCAGTGTCAGCCTCAAGGGAGGACCAAAGCTGCAGCCTGGCACGGAGGGAGGACAGGAGGTCACTCCCAACCCTCAGCCCCACAGCTCTGCTCCTGGTGGGGCAGGTCACAGCCCTGAGCCCTGCAGAGTGGCACCAGAGGAGGGGTGCAGGGAGGTGACCTCAGAGCCTGAGAAGGACAGTGGGAGCAGGACACCCACTGGCCATCAGCAGAGTCCTACAGGGGCTGAGGACCAGCTCTCCACAGGGAGCAGGGAGAGCTGTGAGCCCTCCTCTGCTCTGCCCAGTGAGGCTGGGACTGCCCAGTCTGTAGGAATCCCAGTGGCCACCAAGACCCTGCCCAGCCCAAGCCTCACCACGAGCTCCAGCAACGGGGCCAACACCAGTCAGAACATTTCCTTGCCCACCAGTGATGCCAGGACAGGGGATGGCAGCCCCATCCAGTCTCCCAGCAGCACCCAGCCTGAGGCCATCAGCAGTGATGTGCCCCAGACACCCCCAGGACCTGGGGCTGGTGCCAGCCCTGGTGCCCCAGCCCCACTGACTGATGGGGTTGGTGCTAGCCCTGGTCCTGTGGCACCAGTGACCCCAGAGGAGGCTGGGTCTGGCCCCATGACCCCCAAGGAGGCCAGGACCAGCCCCACAGCACAGGTGATCACAGAGGAGCCCAGAACCAGCCCCACAGCACAGGTGATCACAGAGGAGCCCAGAACCAGCCCCACAACACAGGTGATCACAGAGGAGCCCAGAACCAGCCCCATATCACAGGTGACCCCAGAGGAGCCCAGGACAAGCCCCATATCACAGGTGATCACAGAGGAGCCCAGAGCCAGCCCCACAGCACAGGTGACCCCAGAGGAGCCCAGGACAAGCCCCATATCACAGGTGATCACAGAGGAGCCCAGGACCACCCCCATGGCACCAGTGACCCCAGGGGAGGCTGGGTCTGGCCCCCTGACCCCCAAGGAGGCCAGAACCAGCCCCACAGCACAAGCGACCCCAGAGGAGCCCAGGACCAGCCCCACAGCACAGGTGACCCCAGAGGAGCCCAGGACCAGCCCCACAGCACAGGTGACCCCAGAGGAGCCCAGGACCAGCCCCACAGCACAGGTGATCCCAGAGAAGGCTGGGTCTGACCCCATGAATCCCAAGGAGCCCAGGACCACCCCCACAGCACAGGTGACTCCAGAGAAGCCCAGGACCAGCCCAACAGCACCGGTGACCCCAGAAGAGGCTGGCTCTGGCCCTATGGCACTGATGACCCCAAAGGAGGCCAGACCCAACCCCACAGCACCCCTGACCCCAGAGGAGGCCGTGTCCAGCCCTGCAGCACCGCTGACCCTGGAGGAGGTGCGGATGCTGGTGGAGCTCTTCTACCTGCCCTACCAGCACGGGGCTCTGGCACAGGAGCTCCTGGAGCATTTTCGGTGGCTGCGGGCCAACAGCCTCAGCGTGGGGGTCCCTCCCTCGGCGCCCGATGCCTGCGGGGTAAGCTCGGTGCTGGTGGCGCTGCAGGCAGGCGGCTGGCGTGTCCCCCTGGGCTGACACAGCCCTGTGTCCCCCGGGGGGCTGGGCTGACACGGCCCTGTGTCCCCCTGGGCTGACACAGCCCTGTGTCCCCGGGGGGCTGGGCTGACAGCCCACTGGGCTGCCCTGTGTCCCCCTGGGCTGTGTCCCCTGGGCTGACAGCCCTGTGTCCCGGGGGGCTGGGCTGGGGTCCCCTGGGCTGACACAGCCCTGTGTCCCCGGGTGGCTGGGCTGACACAGCCTGTGTCCCCCTGGGCTGACACAGCCCTGTGTCCCGGGTGGCTGGGCTGACACGGCCCTGTGTCCCCGGGACACAGCCCTGTGTCCCCTGGGCTGACACAGCCCTGTGTCCCCCTGGGCTGACACAGCCCTGTGTCCCCCCTGGGACACGGCCCTGACACGGCCCAGCACGGCCCTGTGTCCCCCCTGACACAGCCCTGTGTCCCCGGGGGCTGGGCTGACACAGCCCTGTGTCCCCCTGGGCTGACACGGCCCTGTGTCCCCCTGGGCTGGCTCCCCGGGGCTGGGCTGACACAGCCCTGTGTCCCCCTGGGCTGACACAGCCCTGTGTCCTCGGGGGGCTGGGCTGACACAGCCCTGTGTCCCCCCTGGGCTGACACGGCCCTGTGTCCCCTGGGCTGACACAGCCCTGTGTCCCGGGGCTGGGCTGACACAGCCCTGTGTCCCCTGGGCTGACACAGCCCTGTGTCCCGGGTGGCTGGGCTGACACGGCCCTGTGTCCCCTGGGCTGACACGGCCCTGTGTCCCCCTGGGCTGACACGGCCCTGTGTCCCTCGGGTGGCTGGGCTGACACAGCCCTGTGTCCCCTGGGCTGACACGGCCCTGTGTCCCCAGGGCGGCTGGGCTGACACAGCCCTGTGTCCCCCTGGGCTGACACGGCCCTGTGTCCCCGGGTGGCTGGGCTGACACAGCCCTGTGTCCCCCTGGGCTGACACGGCCCTGTGTCCCCGGGTGGCTGGGCTGACACGGCCCTGTGTCCCCCTGGGCTGACAGCCCTGTGTCCCCGGGGGGCTGGGCTGACACAGCCCTGTGTCCCCCGGGGGGCTGGGCTGACACAGCCCTGTGTCCCCCTGGGCTGACACAGCCCTGTGTCCCCGGGGGGCTGGGCTGACACGGCCCTGTGTCCCCGGGGGGCTGGGCTGACACAGCCCTGTGTCCCCTGGGCTGACACAGCCCTGTGTCCCCGGGGGGCTGGGCTGACACAGCCCTGTGTCCCCCTGGGCTGACACGGCCCTGTGTCCCCGGGTGGCTGGGCTGACACAGCCCTGTGTCCCCCTGGGCTGACAGCCCTGTGTCCGCAGGGCCCGCGGTGGCGGGGCCGGGCGCAGTCCTTCCAGCGGCTGTGTGCGCGGGCGTGCCGCCTGCACGGCCGCCTGGTCAGCACCGCCGGCCGCGCGCTGCTCTACGACCTGCACCCCTACCTGTGGGACATCCGCAACATGCTGCTGGCAGCCTGTGCCTTCGTCCTCTGGCTGGGTACGTGCCTGATGCCAGCCCTGGCAGCCCCCATCACACCTCCCAAAGCCAGCTGAGGCAGAGTGCCAGCACCCTGCAGCGCCTGCTGCTCGTTCTCTGGGGATCACTGCTTCCCCAGCAAGGAGGGGAAGGTGTCTGGGAGCCACCTGTCCTGGTTTGGAGGGCAGGTGTCTGCCCATAAAGGCAGAAGCTTCTCTCTGAAATGGAGAATGTAAACCCTCTCCCTCCAAATTATTATTTATTATAATATATATTTATATTATTATAAATATAAATATATATATAATAGAAATATAAATAATTTTATTATATAAATATTAATAATATATATTACATATATTTTATTATTATTATTATTATTATTATTATTATTATTATTATTATTATTATTATTATTATTATTATTATTATTATTATTATTATTATTATTATAATAAATTTTGGAATTAAGGGGCTCTCAGGCAAAGAGATGGGAATTAGGAATAATAGTTCTGTACTAGGAAAATTAAAATAGAAATGCAGCATTACAAAGAACAATCCCAAACCCTGCCAGAGTCAGAATCCAAGCTGACACCCGTCAGTCAGTCAGGGTGTTGGCACAGTCCCATTCCATGGTGGCTGCATCCTCCTGCAGTGGCAGATGTGGCTCAGCTGGAGCAGTGCTCCTGGAGAAGGTGCAGTTTCCTCTGAAGGTGCAGGGATGATGTGGAAAGGTCTGGCTTTCCTCTGGGATCCAGTGGCAAAGGCTGCTCTGCTGTTCCAAATGTCAGTTTTTCTCTGGGTAGGAAAGGCTTGGCTCCTCCCCTGGCTGGAGCATCTCCCATGGGATGATGGAATTTTATCAGCCATGCCCTGGGACTCACTGGCCATGAACAGGAGATCTCTCCTGGAGGGAGGATGGGCTGTGGCAGAGATAAAGATGATTGCCCCAGCTGGTTTAAAGCTGCCCATGAGCAGATAATGTGTGCCAGGAGATCAGGGGCACTGCCCCAGCTGGTTTAACAGATGGGGACAGAATCCACATTGCTGGCCACACCAACCCAACACACCACCCCAGAGATCTGGGGTTCCAGTGTCCAGCTGGTGGTGCCAGGGTCCCTCCTGGGAGCTCCCCTCCCCTTGACACTTTTTCTGCTGCTGACCCATGTCCTGTGCTCACCAGCTCGCCTCCTTTGCAGATGGTCACCTCCTCTGCGACCCTGACCCCAAGGGCACCTGGGGGAACTGCTTTGGCTGTAAGTATGGGCACTGCCCTGGCTCACCCACTGCTGCCCCCATCACCTCCAGCCCCACAGCAGCAGCCAGCACTCGCCATCAGGCTGCCCTTCCCCACACTCTGCCTGCTGAGTGGAGCAGGAATGGCCCTGGGAATGACACACGGGGCCAGGATGGGGCACTGCTGCCATGGAGGGAGCCGATCTTCACCATATCTCACAGCTTACAAGGAATGGCTATTTCTAGGATATGGTTCCTTAGCTCTTTTTTCCCAAAGACCCCTCAGTCTGTGTGGAAAGAGAGTTCTGGAAGCAGTAATGCCCTGGGTGACAAGTAGGGCTGTTTTTTGAATGCCTGTGCATCACTTTGCACAGTTTTCCTCTGGTCTAGGGCTCCCTGTCTGCTCTGTGGGCCTTGTGACCTCTTACAAACCAACACCTGCTACCAGGTGATGACCTGAGCAGGTCTCCAAGTTCAGTGTGAGAAGGAACCATGTGCTTTCAGCCCTTTCCTTAGAGAAGCACCTTCAGGACACATTCCCACCATCCTGGGCTGCACAGCTTGTCCCTGGAGCTGTGACAGGAGGGATCTGCATGGCAGAGGCTGCTCTCCCCTTGCCCAGCAGGATTTTGTTCACCTCATGTGTGTCTGTGTCCTGCTGCTTCCAGGGTGCCAGAGCATCACTGCCCCGATCCTGCTGGGGAGGGACGCCGAGCCCTGGGCACGCCGTGGGGGCCTCTTTGGAGAGCTGCAGGTGAGAGTGTCCCTCCCTCTGGGGGCTGGAGGAGCCAGTGGGAAGCCAGTATCCCAATCCTGCAAACTTGGGAATTCAGAGCTGCTCCTGAGCTGTGGTTCCTGGGGTTTCAGGACTCTCAGAGCTGTTCTCCTGCTGCCTCCAGGACAAGGTTTGGAGCCAGGATGAACTGAAGGGCTGTATCTCTTCCAGGCACTGCTGCCCGTGGGGAACAGCTGTGACCTCTTCTACCATCCACCCCCGCTCTTCCCGTCCAGCCAGCTGTACCTGCTGCGCCCACTGCTGCCCCTGGACAAGGTGGGAGCCCTGGCATGGAGGGCTGTCCTGCCAGAGCCTTTGCATGGCTTGTGCTGCCCATAAAATGATGAGTTATGGGTTCATCTGCTGCTGACACCAGGCTGAGCTCCCAGTGTGGGGTGACACAGGTGGGGAGGGTCCTTGTGTCCAGCTCTGCTCAGAGCCAGCTGGCCTGGGGCAGCTCTTGGAGCTGTCAGACCCTGGCTTGGAGAATGTGCTGTGGCCTCAGCAAACCCTCCTCTCTCCAGCAGAGCAGGAGAGGGAGCACTCTCAGCCACAGATAAACCAGCACCAGGGCAGGGTTGGCAGGTTGTGGATGGTCTCCAGAGCAGCCTCAGTGCTGATCTCCAGCACTGGCTGTGAGCAGATGTCAGGAAAAATCCAGAACAGGACAAGTCTGGATGGCAACTTCTGCAGCTTTCACCAGTCTGCAGCTCTGGGCACTGCCAGTGCCTGTGGGGATCCATCTCCAAACACTCATCCAGTTTAAGGGGTGATTCCATGCTGGAGAGTAGTAGCTTCTGCCAGCTGTGACCTGCTTGTTGCCAGCCCCCTGATATCCCAGCAGCTCGATGGGATGGGGAGGGAAAGGGAAAATCTGGATATGGAGGTACAAAATGTTAAAGTGCTGCCAAATCCAGGTTTCCCATGTACCTGCAGCAAGCACCCCTCTCCCTCATCCAGCTCCTCTCCAGCTCAAGGAAAGGCTAACACCACAAATCCAGCCACCACAGAGTGCAGCTCATCTGCTCAGGCTGAACCTGACAACAACAACCTCTGTATCCAGTAAAATTGAGAGGAAAAGCCAGCTGAGCCCATCAGCCCGTTGCAGGAACAGGCACAGCAGGGCATGGTCCTGCCCCTGTTGTTGGGTGATCAGGAGCAAGGCTTTTATCAGAATGTTTGCAGCAGCAAACTCAACTGTGACCAAGCCAGGACATTTGGGGATGCCCTGCTGTGCTCAGGCTCTCTGGAGACCTGAGTTTCAGGGTTGTTTTTGGTGCCATTCTGGCTGCTCTGAGCCTGCTCCAGCCTGGGGCTGTCTCTGCAGTGGCTGCTGTAGGGATGCCTGACCGGAATGGCAGTTTCTGGTTTGAAGGCTGGCTGTGCTGTGGCGATGAGCCCGAGGCCAGCAGAAGGTGGTGGCTGCCATTGTGGCACGGCAGGCACAGCCAGGGCTGACGTGGATCCGGCTCTTCCAGGGAGAGCTTTACCGCATGTGCCGGGAGAGTTTGGACTGTGATCCCAAAGTGGCAGAGATCCTCGTGGCCCACCCGGATCTCCTCGGTGACAGGTGAGATGTGGCCCCTCTGAGGCTCCCTCTGGCCAGGCTGTGCCCAGCCTGGGCATGTCAAGCAGGGCTGGGCAGTGAGGTGATGGCCTCTCTCGGCATTCCTGTGGGGACCAGCACTGCCCCATCTCACTGGGAGGGACAGGGAGGGACATGCCCATGCTCATGTCCACCACTGTGGATGTCCAGCCTGGATGCTGGAGGCTGCAATGGCTCACTTGGCTGAAGGTTTCTACCAGGAGTCTCAAAGGGATGGGTGCTGGATGCATGAAGGAGGCCGCTCTGAGGTTTCCCAGGGGCTCCAGGCTCAGCTCAGCCATGCTCCTGCTCTGCCTGGCAGGCTCCTGGGCAGCTTCCTCAGCCTGAGCCCCGAGTACACCTTTGTGCTGGAGGATGAGGGTGGCCCGTGTGGCTACGCAGCCGGAGCGCTCCACGCCGAAGGTTTCCTGCAGCAGCGAGACAGCAGCTGGCTGCCAGCCATCCGACACAAGTACCCCCCAGACCTGGGCACGGGGGGCCCAGCCCTGGGACAGGTGAGGGGACACCTGCAGCAGAGGTGGGAGCAGCGATGGGAGAGGCGGAGGGGGTGCCCTCACTTGTGCTTGTCTCTCGCAGGATGCCCTGGAGGAAGCAGTGCTCTTCTTCCACACAGAGCCACTGGCAGTGCCCCAGCCCGTGCTGAGGCGCTTCCCCTCCCTGGTGCAGCTGGGCACGGCCCCTCGTGTGCTGGATGTGGGGGCCAGTCGCAGCCTGGCCCTCTGCCTGCTGAGTGCACTCAGGGCCAATGGTGAGTGTGACCTCCGAGTGCTGGCCCTGCATCCAGCACAGCCCCATCCCAACACTCCCTCACCCACCAGAGCTGGGGGCTGTCCCCTCTCTGGAGCAGTGTGACAGCGCTGCCAGGCACTGTCCCCTCCCCTTGCACCGGGGGACATGTGGATCTGTGTCTCAGGACATCACAGGGGCACTCTGTGACAAAAGGGGCAGGGGAGAGACCCATCCCTATATGGAGGGGGTCCCTGTCACTGCATCCCAGTCCCAGCGCCCTGACCTCTCCCCTCCCTTCCAGGCTCACGGGGAGTGTTCTGCCAGGTCAGTGACGCCGACAGGCAGCAGCTGAGCTTCTACAGCAAGCTGGGCTTTGTGGCCCTGCCGGTGGCCTGGGGCAGCTCTCCTGGCTCTCAGCTCCTGGGGCGTCTCCTCTGACGGGGCACAGGGAGGCGGTGCCCAGGCCAGGCTGAGCCCCCCATCCCACACAGCATCGGCCTGAGCGAGCGGGAGCAGAGGGGCACCTCGAGCAGGCCAGGTACACCTGAGAGGGGACATGGGGGCCATCAGGATGTCACTGGGATGTGTGCAGGGCTGTGAGGTACCTGGGCAGCAGAGATCTATTTCTGCTGCTCACGGGATTTGGCCACCTCTGTGCCACCCCAACTGCTCCTGTTTGCTGGGTACTTTTGCTGCTGGGGAGCCAGGCTGTCTGCAGACCCTCAGGCTGCAGGAGCCCACGAGCAGTGTTTGGGTTTGAGGTCCTGGAGCACAGCACGGTGCCTTAGTGCTACAGGAGTGTCCCTGTCACGCAGGCTGGGCTGTCCAGGTCTATCCACCTCCTGTGTGGCCTGAGACTGGGCAGCCGGTGCTGGGGCTGGCTCTCAGCACCGGGGACCTGCCTGTCTGTATCAGGATTGATCCGGTATGGGATATGGTGAGGCAGCCTCTGTTTTTGTGCCTGGGGCCTGAGGGAAGCGCTGTCCTTGGCAATAAAGCGTTTGCTGGGCTCTCACCATGGCTCGTTTCTTGGGGGAAAGTGCCAGCACATCCCTCTTACACCCTCATGCGCTCTACACATCTCTGGCAGTCGCTACAGTCGCTCCTGTGTCCCCTCAAACAAAGCAGCTCTCCTCATGTCCCAGCTGCTCCCCAGCTTCACCCTGCTCTTCACGGGAAGATGCTGCAGCCGCCGGCAGTGTGAGCTCACAGCCCCAGCCCTGCAGGGCTTTCCTGCGGGATGGAGCCCCGGGATCGGGGGGTCCGGGGGCCGCAGCCTGGCCAGGACAGGCAGGATCACCAAGGGGGGAGAATCCATCCAGCCACGGCACTCTGGAACAGGGCAGCCAGGGGCAAACCATTCCCGGCTGTTTCCCTCTCTTGCCCTTCGCAGGCAAGGCTGCCCCAGCCCCGGGGTGAGGAGAGGGCTGGCTGGGGTCGGGATGGCCAAAACGCCGGGAGTGGGGGGCTCGGCTGGCAGCTCCCGCGGCTCCGTCCGGGGCCCGGGGCCGGCGCTGGAGCCGAGCCCGGGCGGGGCGGGGGCTGGAGCCGGCCCATGGCGGGGCGGAGGGCCGGGGGCGCGGGCCCGTCCGGGCCGGACCGGGACCGGGGCTGGGACCGGGGCCGCTCGGCGCGGGCCGGGGCTGCGGGGCGGCCCCGGACACGGACACGGGCACGGGCACGGCGCGGGGCGGGCCGGGGCGGAGCGCGGCGGCACCGACCGAAACCGCTCGGCTCGGCACGGCAGGACACGGCAGGGCACTGCACGGCTCGGCACGGCACAGCTCGGTTCGGCACGGTGCGGCTGGGCTCGGCACGGCACTGCGGAACTCGGTACGGCTCGGTTCGGCACGGCGCTGCGGAACTCGGTTCGGCTCGGTTGTGTTGGGCACAGCTCGGCACGGTTTGGCTCGGTTCGGCACGGCACGGTTCGGCTCGGTTGTGTTCTGTTCGGCACGGCTCGGAGGTCCAGGACGGCTGGTTCCGTGCTCCGGGGTGCCTGGGACCCCAGCCCCACCAGAAGCCCCACCAGCAGCCCCACAGCCCGTGGGGGTGGCTGATGTTTGCACATTCCTCCGAGGTTCTTTCCCTCCTGCCGGCATCTGGTTCTTCCCAGAGCTGCCTCTCATAGCCCGGGACAGCTCAGGGCAGAGCTGAGAGCCCTGCTGTGTGCTGGGGAGGCTGGGTGGGGTAGGAGCTGTGCTGTGACCTGCCCTGCCGTAGGGGGTGGCAGCAGGACATGGGGACATCAGATAGCCCAAAGGGGCTGGAGCTGGAATTGTCAGGGGAAGGGGAAATGCAGCCGCAGCCCCAGACAATGTTTTGTCACTGCTGACACCCCGAGAGCTGGTGTGCAACAGGGTCCCTGTCCCTGCCTGGGATGGGGCACACAGTGGGTGGCAGGGGCAACGAGGGGCAGTGAGCTCCCAGCCACAGGAGGTTGGAATTTTGGGAGTGACACCAATCCTGCCAGGGAATTCTTATGGTGACCCTGGGCTGCTTCCTGGTGCTTCTGGGACCAGTTTGTTCCTTTCACACCCTGCTGGTGCTGACCCCGGGGCTCTGACCCATGTCTGAGGAGAGTGGGGGTGTTGGGGCTCCCCTGCTTTGTGAGCCAAAAAACTCCTGAAATCCGTACAACAACACTTAAACTCTGCTAAAATCCCAAGGATTGCTGGGGAAAGCAATCCTGGGGAAAAATCCAGGAGAAATTTAGCCTAAAAAAAACCCAGGAAAAATCCCTGAAAATTTGCACTAAGAAACACAAAAATCTCCCAGAAATTGCACAAAAAATGGTCAGAAAAACTAGTAACATCTGTACTAAAAAATCAAACATGGCCCATGAATCCATGGAGACTCCAGGGCTGCCGGGAAGCAGGGAAAGCAGAGCAGGCCCGTGGGGGCGGCTGGATTGCGAAAGGGCCAGAGCTGGGCCGAGTGTGGGGGGCCCTGGGGAGAAGGGGAGGGATGGAGCCCTGAAGCCATGGGACTCACCAGACCTCCTGCCCCGACTGCTGGGGACGTGACCCTGTGCTCTCAGGGATGTCCTGGCAAGGGACATCAACAGAGAGTGGCTGTGTCACCCCTTAACCTCCTCAAGGCAGGATAAACAGAGCGAGCTTCCTCTCCCTTGTGCTGGCGGGTTTCCCAGGTCCTCGGTCTCTTGTGCTGCTCTTCTCTGAGTCCTCCCAGTTGTCAGTGCCTGGGATGCTCCATGTGGGTTTGTCCAAGGCTGTTGCTGTGTGAACATGTCCCTGAGGAGGACATGGCCTGGCCCTTCCCTGCTGCTGTGGCTTGGGATGTCATCCCTGTGCTGCAGGGATGCCCCATGCTCGTCAAATACACTGATTTACCCAAGGACCTGCCTCACCAGGAGCTGCCCCTTCCCAAGATCTGCTGGCTCTTCACTGGGGGTTTCATGGGGCAGATTGATGTCCTGCTGTATGCCCAGTGAGAGCTGAAGGACACACATTATTTGAACAGTCCTGAGCCCGGGGCATCCCCCAGCAGCACAGCTGACCCCTCTGGAAGGGGCAGCCTCTGTGCAAGATGGGGACAGTGCCTGGCCATAAGGGCTGTAGGCTCTGTCAGGGTGATTCTGTGACCCACTGGGACAAGCAGAGCCTGTGGGGCAGTTTGAGCAGTGCCATGTGGGGCTGTCCCCTGCCTTGAAGAATTCTCTCACCCATGCCAACCTCAGCAGCACAGGGCTGAGGCTGAGGGCTGGAGGGAGCCCCAGGATTTTGACTCTGCAGTACCCTGCATGCAGGCTGGGATGTGGCTCAGGGCCTCGTGCACACCCGGCTGGGACATTCCTGAGGTTTCCCAGGCAGTGGCAAGAACCTGGGCTGTGTCCCGGCTCCCACGCCCAGCGCTCGCTCCAGCCAGCCCGTCCTCCAGAGCCCTTTACCCTTGCAGTGGAGCTCTGCTGAGCATCTGTGCCCGGGGCAGCACATCCAGAGTGCCACAAGCACATCCAGAGTGCCACGAGCCCTGGGCCAAGAGGAGACTGTCCCTGGCTGGAGCTGACAGCAGGATGGTTGGGATGCTGGGGTGGGTTCCCCATCCAGAGCAGCAGGCAGGGCTGGAGCAAAGCCTGTGAGCAGAAGGAGCAAAAAGCCGGGCAGCAGGAGAGGAGCAAACGCACGGCTTGTGCCTCAGAGAGCGGAAAAAGTGATGGGGACAATGAGAGCCCTGTTAGCCTGACTGCCCAGGACACAGACACGCAGCGTGTTGGGAGAGGGAGGTGGCACAGGGACGGGGAAGGAGCCGTGCTGTGCTGCAGGAGCTCACATGGCAGCTGTCCTGGGCTGGGCATGGAACAGGCTTTGGCCCCACAGAGCTCGGCTGGGAACGCCACTGGGAAACTCTGAGGTGAGTGGTGGAGCTGAGGTGCCAGGGCAGAGGAGGCACAGTGGGGATGAGAGATGATGGAGCAGGACCCAGGAGCAGGGATTACAGACCATGGAGGTCACACTGCTGAGGCTCAGAGGGGAATCAATGATTTGCTGCAAAAGCCCAAGCACTTTTCAGGTGCCATGTTCTGGTCTCTGGTCCTCTGTGTTTTGTTTCTCCATGCACAGATTTAAATTTTCCTTGTAGCCAAGGATGTAGGCTGCACGATGCTGATTTACCAGTCTATCCCTATTCCCATCTCTTGTTTCCCCCCATTTCTGTCTGCACTCTGTACTTTTTTCCTTCTCCTGGCAGAGTTTTGCCTTGAAAAGCATGTGATCCTCACCAGAAAGCCCACAGAGTGGTGACTTCCCCATGTAACCACATTTTAGTTCCAGCAGGTGACCAGTTTTAATCCACTTAGGAGAAGGTGCACTGATTTTGTTGAGTGCTAATTATTCATTAAAAGGTGGTGCAAGATGAATTGAATGCCTTCCAGTCTCAGCCTGTTAGATCAACACAGTTACTCCAATTAACAGGACCTGTGATCTCATAAAAGGCCATTCCTGCTTCCTGACACGGGCTATTTCTGCCGGACCGTGGAGATTAATTAATTGTGCTGCTGTCCTTCAGGGTTGTGCTGACCCCATTGTGAAGCTGCCCAGCTCCACAGCAGAGCATCCTGCTCGTTCAGGAGTGCTGGGGAAGCTCCAATGCTTGTGCACTCCAGCTTTCCCTGAGGAAACACACCCCAAGGTGTGTTACAGTTAGCACTGAGGGGACCCACATTTATGTCAGGACAGCTCTGAGGGTTTACAGCCCTTCCTTTGGGCAGGGCGATGTCCCTTCAGTGATGCAGGGGTGGAATAAAAAAATTTGTTACTGCTGTGAGATGGCAAACTCATCCCTTTGCTGCTTGGTGTGGAGATGAGGATGGAGAATTCCCATTCCAAACCCAGAGATCCCCTTTCCTAAGGCACAGCAGGGCTGGGGTGGCCCTTTGCACTCTCCCTCCCTTCCTCTGGCTGGGTAAAAGGTTCAGCAGAGCGTTTCCCTGCTGTCTGCCCACAAACACAAGTCCTGCTGAGCTCTGCTGTTCTCACAGTGCCAGAGCAGGCAGCTGAGGCACCAGGAGCCCAGAGCTGGCTCCCACCAGCCCCAGGGCTCCCAGCTGCCTGGGCCATGTCCCCACCAGCTCTGTGATGTTCCCTGTTCCCCCTTGTGACAGAGGAGAGAGCCAGACCCACGCTGATGTGGTAGCTCCAAGGGAGGTGATGTGCTTCATGGAATTACAGGGTTGGAAAAGACCTCCAGGGTCATTGAGTCCAACCTGTGACCAACCCCCACTTTTCAGCCAGACCAGAGTGCTGAGTGCCATGCCCAGTCACTCCCACCCCTGTGAATGGTGTAGAACTGGACGAGCAGTGCTGCTCCTTGTTGCTCCTCACTCTCCTCCTGAGCATCTCTGCAGGCACCAGGCTCATCCCAGGGCTCTCACTGCTCCTGGTGGCACCTCCAATGTGGCTGTGGCCAAAGGGGCAGGCAGGCAGCAGGGCTGGGCCCTGTGGAGGTTTGTGTTGGTGTTATGGGTGTGGAAAAAGGGCTGGCACTGGACATCATCCTGATTCATCCCTGCTCCAGCCCAGGAGGCACTCTCAGGGGATTGGAGTGTGGGCCAGGTCCTCATCATCTGGAAAAGTGAGCCAAGCAGGAATGGGGCTGATTCCTCTGTGAAAACCCTGCCCTGGAGGCTGGTGGGGAGGTGGAGCAGCCATGCCAGCCCCCAGCTCTGTGTGGGGTTTGAATTTGTTTCCCTTTCTCTGTGACACTGCAGCTAAATATGGGGATTTTAAATCACCCCAGAAGAGCCCAAACTTGTTCTTTTTAATGTTTTCTAATGGCAGGTATGGTCTGTGTGAGTGCAGCAAGCAGGATTTGTGCTCAGGGGGGACTTGGGGACAGAGACATCCTGCTGTGGGGATGCCCTGGGGCTGTTTTGGGGGATTGGAAGGGACTGGCAGGGATGGTGGCACCAGGCTGCAGTGGAGAGGGAGGTGGGCAAGTGGCCATGCTGGTGGTCGTGGGCCAGCATCAGTCAGAGCTTGGCAACACCCCCCGTGCAGAAATGCTGCTCCTGAGCTACAGGATCCATGGGAATAGCACACTGGGAAGGCAGGGCGGCTCACAGAGAAGGTTTTCACTATTGTTTGCCGTGGGACTGGTGCAGGAATACCACATCTCCCTCAGGTATTCAGGGAGCCACAAATATTGTCGGAGGAATAGAGGAACGCGGCGCAGAGGAATGTGAATGCTCCGGCTGCCTCGCTCGTCACGGAGGGCAGAGCGTGGGCTGGGATCCCCTCAGCCAGCAGCCATTCCCTGCTGCTGCTGCATCCAGCTCCTGGCCCGTCCAGCTGGGCTTTCCCTGTGCCCTGAGCCTGTTCCAGCTCCCTCAGCTCTTTCCATTCACCTCTCCAGGGGTGCACACACCCCTGAGCCCATCTGCCCTCTCTGCCCTTCAGCTGTGACTGGACAGCGTGGTGGGGGCTCAGCAGGGGCTGTGGGCAGAGGGGGAGAGGGGACAGGGGCACTGGGCAAGTGCCCAGGGGTGCAGGGGGTGTGTATCAGGGGCACTCTGGCTGTGCTGGTGCTGGGCAAGGGGTTTAACCAGCACAGAGCTGGGCAGGGGGCTGGATGGGGGTGCTGGTGTTCCATGTTCCACCAGTGGACCTTGAATCTCACCAGTCTGCCCCTACAGGGCCCCATTGCCATGGGAGGCTGTGGCTCATGGGCATAGCCAGAGCTGCTGGTGCTGGGCAGGGGGACTGGATGGGGGTGCTGGATAGGGGATGCTGGATAGGAGTGCTGGATGAGGGTGATGGATGGGGGTGCTGGATGGGGATGCTCATGTTCCACCACAACCTTAGCACGCCCTGACCCTTTCTGTCCCTACAGGGCCCCACTGCCATGGGAGGCTGCAGCTCATGGGCATGGCCAGAGCTGCTGGTGCTGCTGGGCAGGGGGTTTAACCAGCACAGGGCTGGGCAGGGGGGCTGGATGGGGATGCTGGATGGAGGGCTGGTGTTCCACAGCAATCCCAGCACGCCCTGACCCTTTCTGTCCTTACAGGGCCCCACTGCCATGGGAGGCTGTGGCTCGTGGGCATGGCCAGAGCTGCTGGTGCTGCTGGGCAGCTCCTGGCTGTGGGTGGGCAGTGCCCAGCCCACCCCCCCGGGCCCCACACCTGCCCCCCAGCCCCAGCTGAGGTTCCGCCTGGCCGGGTACCCCCGCAAGCACAACGAGGGCCGGGTGGAGGTTTTCTACAACGACGAGTGGGGCACCATCTGCGACGACGACTTCACGCTGGGCAACGCTCACGTGCTGTGCCGCCACCTCGGCTTCGTGGCTGCCACCGGCTGGGCCCACAGCGCCAAGTACGGCAAAGGAGTCGGTAAGAGAGGGGTGGTGGGCACGGCATCCCCCTGGCACAGCCCCCACACTGCCTGGGGTGGGGTGGGTGCCCCAATGTCCTGGTTTGGAGGGCAGGTGTCTGTCAATAAAGGCAGAAGCTTCTCTTTGAAATGGAGAATGTAAACCCCCCTCTCTCCAAATTATTATAAATTTGAAATTAAGGGGCTTTCAGGCAAAGATATGGGAATTAGGAATAACAGTTCTGTACTAGGAAAATTAAAAATGGAAATGAGGATTACAAAGAGCAGTCCCAAACCCTGCCAGAGTCAGAATCCAAGCTGACACCCGTCAGTCAGTCAGGGTGTTGGCACAGTCCCATTCCATGGTGGCTGCATCCTCCTGCAGTGACAGATGTGGTTCAGTTGAAGCAGTGCTCCTGGAGAAGGTGCAGTTTTCCTCTAAGGGTCTAGAGATGATGTGGAAAGGTCCAAAATTCCTTTGGAATTTAGTGGAAAGACGGATAATCTTACTGTTTAAAATTTCAGTTTCTTATCTAAGTAGGAAAGGCTTGGCTCTTTCCTTTGGCTGGAGTATCTCCCATGGGATGATATAATTTTATCAGCCATGCAGTGGGACTCAATGGCCCATTAGCAGATGATATATTTCTGGAGGGAGGATGGATTGTGGAAAAGATAAAGATGATTGCCTTACCTTATCTTAAAGATGGGCCATTAGCAGATAATATGTGCCACGGAGATAAGGAAATCACTACCCCACCTGGCTGCAACAAATAGTGATAGAATACACATTTTTGGCCACATCAACCCAACAAGTCTGCAAGGGGTGTTGTGTGTTTGCAGAGTGCCTGGCAGTGACCGTGTGCTCCTGTGTGCACGTGTGGGAGCTTTCTGTCTGTCAGAGCAGCTCCTTGGGAGATGGAGCCTCCCTATCTGCAGTTCCCCCACCCAGAACTTTACTCTTGGCATTTCCCTGGCCTCAGCTTTGTGTTGCAGCTCCTGCTGTAACCTGTGTGATCCCTGGCCGTGCTCTGTGGGCACCTTCCCTGTTCCTAGGACATGCTTGTCTCCCCCTCACCCCTAAGTTGTGTCTGGCAGGGCGGATCTGGCTGGACAATGTGAACTGTGCTGGAAGTGAGAAGAGCATTGGGGACTGCAAACACCGTGGCTGGGGGAACAGTGACTGCAGCCATGAGGAAGATGCAGGTGTTGTCTGCAAGGACGAACGTATTCCAGGCTTCAAGGACTCCAACGTCATCGAGGTGAGGAAGCTGCTGGCCAGAGTGGGCAGCTGGTGATGTCCAGGATGCCACGGGGTGTGGAGCAGTCTGGGAACTCTCCTGGGGTGCAGGAGAGCAGCACTGGCTTTCCTGGTGGTGCTCCCTGGAGATGCACCTGGGGACCCAAGGGGACAAGAGGCACTGAGCTCTCTGGGTGAGGTTCAATCCTTGGCTGCCCAGGGCTATCAGATGTGGCCAGCAGGAATGCAGGACTGGCTGTCCCTGTGCCCTACCTGTGCCTGGGCACCCCTCTCCTGCATCCTTGGAGATTCCCTGTGTAAGGAAAATTAATCCACAAACACCAGAGGTTTATGTCTAAAAAGGAGACAGAGGAGTCCTTTTTGCTTTATTTGAATAACGGGAGAGGCCATGGGGCATTCCCCTGGGATCTCTTCAATTTTTGGAGGATGCAGCCTCCTTTTATCCCAATTTCCCGGCCACTTTTCCCCTCTTTCCCCACGGGCTGAGGTACTTGAGAGGCACAGACTTCCCAGAACGCCTGACACCTGAGATTCCCCTCTAATGTATAACCCTTCCTTTTAATTTTTAATTCTTATAGAATTCATAGTTCCACTCCCCTCCTCGTTGCTTCTTTCATCTTCTGATATCCAAATTCATTTACAAGCAAACCTACAGTTTGTTTGTAAAGGCAAATCTCTTTTCCCATTCATCAATCAGTGGAATCCATCCCACTGTTTATTTTATCTCTCATTGCTAACCTTACCTACCAGCAGACCCACAGCTTATTTGTAAAGACAACTGAGATATTGCTCTCACCTGGGAGGGGGCTGGCAGGAGGAGGGTGTGAGGGTTAAGCAGGGCTGTCCTGCTCCCCGCAGACCGAGCAGAGCCACGTGGAGGAGGTGCGGCTGCGGCCGGTGGTGGCCGGGGGGCGGCGGCAGCTGCCGGTGACAGAGGGCATCGTGGAGGTGCGCTACAAGGACAGCTGGGCACAGATCTGCGACCAGGGCTGGCACAGCCACAACAGCCGCGTCGTCTGCGGCATGATGGGCTTCCCTGCAGAGAAGAAAGTCAACAGGAACTTCTACAAGTGAGTGAAGCCGGCGGGGAGCCCACAGGGGTGGGGGGTCCAAGCAGAGCCAGGGGAGTGGGGTAGAGGTTGTGCTGTGGGGTGTTGTGGCTCCTAAAATCCCTCCCACCCTCCTGCTCGCCAGTCCAATCCCCAGCTGACCATCTGGACTCTTGCTAACTGTGAAAAACACGGTTCACTGTCTTGGGAGAATTAAAAGGTTTAATAAAAAGACAATAGGAGACAAAACATAAAGCAAAGGGTTAAAACGGCCGGGTGCCTGGCTTGCTGCCAGGAGCACACCTCTGCTTCGGGAACACCCCTTCAAATACATTTTACAATCCATCTATCTGTTACATATTCATAGACCTTCATGCATAGTCAACTGTTTCTGGGAACTGTTTAGCGTGGCCACTCCTTGGGTCTGCCTTTTTAGAGCATGCGTGTTTCTTGGCTTGTGGTTTTATTTTCTTCTTATCCCTTTTGATTTGGGTGGTGGTCCCAGCTGGTGAGTGTTGATAATTGTTGTGTCAGCTGTGGGGTCCCCATCACCTGTTCATGGGCTGTTATCCTGACTGGGCAGGTAGTTTAAGCATACTATCCCTAAAAAACTTATGTCTAACTTTTACTATTAACAAAGACTATATCCATATAGAAATGCTATTTTAACATTATACATATAGCATTTATCCCAATACTTGCAAAGAGCCAACATGTCATACATTTATGTCACTAACCAAGCTGGGGGGCCGTGGGGTGGTTGGGGGGCCGTGGCTGTCCCCCTACCACACACACTACAGCAAAGGCCACTCCAAGGGGAGCGCTTTTGCTCCCTGGCAGTGGTGTCCCCATCCCAAGGGGAGTTTTGCAGCCACCAGGGGATGCTCCAGCCACACCATGGGGCAGGGAGGGGCAGGGGCACGCCGTGCCTGGCACTGTGTGTGCCCTGGGCAGGCAGCTCCGGTGTTGCTCTGCAGGAGGCTGAAGCGAGCAGCCAGGATGAGGGGCCACAGCCCGAGGCTGGGCAGCAGGTAAGGGGCCAGGGAGCCCCATCTGCTGAGCCGTGGCAGAGCTGGGCTGTCCGGCCCCACCAGTCTCTGCCGTCAGAATGGATCCAGGCACACACGGATCCGGACGGAGCAGACTGAAGGCTTGGGCTGTGCTGGCCCAGTAGGGCAAACCCCACCCCAGGGGACCTGCCTGTGCATGCTGGGGTCCCCCATTCCCCACGAGAGACCATCTCCCTCCCAGGCTGGTCGTGCTCCAGGCAGAGCAGCTCTGTCCTGCACACCACACACACAGCCTGTCCTGTCCCTGCTGGGAGGGGAGCAGGAGGCCTCGGAGCAGAGCTGTCTCTCCTGGCAGATGGGGAGGAAGGGCTGTGGAAATGGGCTGCTTTCTGCAGAAAGCAGCAGTGGGGACCCTGGAAAGGCTGTGCACCCCTCCATTCCCTGCAGGATGGGCTGGCATGGGTACCAAAGCCCGTGCTCAGCAGTGCTGATGGGCACAGTGTGGCAGGTCCTGCCCCAAGTGCCACATCTGCCTGGGCTCTCTTGCATCCTCTGCACACTCACTCTTGCTGCCTTTCTGCCAGGCCCAGGGATGGTCTGGCTGCCTTTTCCCTCCATCCCTGAATCCTGCTGCTGGATTTGTTGGTGGATACAGTGAGTCAGAGCCCATCCTCTCTAAGCTCTTTCCTGAACTGCCACAATGCTCTGCCCCAATCCCTCCACCTTCTCTGGTGCTGAATGTGCCCTACACCCACTGTGAGCTCTTCATTGTGGCACTCCCAGGTCTGTGTCCCCACCAGTCATTTTTTGGCAGCTCTGGCAGCTGGTGATGGGAATTCAGGCAGGATCATCCCATGGGTTTCCTCAACTGCCACCTGAAGGTCCTGTTTGCTCCAATGTGCTGTTTCCTGGCTGGTTTGGTGCTGACTGCCCCTTTCCCAGTGAGCAGGTCCTTCCCCTGCAGCACTGGGGGAAATGTTTTGTGTCTCCATGAGGCTGCAGTCCTGTCCCTCTGCCCCAATCAGGGAGAGCCACGCTGTTTTGTAGGGGCTGAACAGTCTGGGGCTGCACAGCCACTGTCATAGGAAGGCCCAGGCTAATCCAGGCTGGAAGGGACCTTTGGGAGTCCTGGTCCAGCTCCCTGTGTGGAGCAGAGCCAGCTGTGGGTTAAACCCAGGACTTCATCCAGCTGGCTTCTGAAACCTTCCAAGAATGGAAATTCTGCAGCCCTGTGGTCTCTGAATCAAGTATGGAACAGCCCTCATGGGCAAAACATTTTCCTTACCCTGAGTCTGACCCTTTTGTTGCCAGTCATGCCTCTTTTCTCTTGTGCTCTTCCCTTCAGCTCCCACTCAGCCCTGGCTGGAACAGTCCCACACTCCCCATCTCCTTCCACATCGCTGTCTTGCTGCTCTCCCTGGGGTTTGCACCACACACATGACATCTTCTTGACCTGGGCACCCAGATGTGGTTTCCTGAGTGTGAATGGGCACTGGTGCCCTCTGGCTGTGCCACTGCCAGCCCCGTGCTGTGTCCTCATTGGGCTGTGCAGGCTGACACCACCTGTGCTGGCCTGTGGGGACAGTGGCCAGGCTTGGTTCTGCCTTGTCCCTGGGGCTGTCACTCCCCTGCCCTCCTTTGAGCCACTCTGGTCTTCACTCCTGGTGGGCTCTGGGCTTTTGGCTCTGCTCAGCATCTTCCTCCCTGAGGGAAGCAAGCATTTGAGGATGTTGGGATTGCACCTACACCTCGTGTGTGCTGAGCCCCAGGCATCTTCCACTCATGGCTCAGCCTGTGCCAGGGCTGCTTGCCTCGCTGGCAGCGGGTCCTTGCCAGCCTGCAGCAAGTCCCCTGTGCCCCATGGCCCCAGGGCAAGCACCCTGGGGCTGCCTGTGCTGCTTGCTTGGCGCTGCTTGCCAGGTGTCCTGCACCTTGGGGACACAGTGGTGGCATGGTATCTAGATGAGGACACAGATACACCTCACCCATACCTGACTGATCAAATGGTGGCTGCTGGTGTTTGATCTTTTGCCCGTGACAAGGCAGAGCAGGATGTGGCTGCATCCAGCAGTTTCCTGGTGGGATGCATGCAGAAAGCTGCATCATTGCTGCAGAGTGTGGCTGTGTCACTGCTGGCAGCAGATGATGCTGTTGCACCCCTATGTGACACAAAGGGGATGCACATGAGTCTTCCTTGGGGCCAAGGTGCCCGGTTCAGCCTCCAGTGAAGTCAGGCTGTGCTCCCTGTGTCACTGCTGTGGGCAGAGGTGACAGCCTGAGGCCCCAGGCTTCAAGATGGTTTGTTTTCTATTTTCCAGGCTGGCCTCCAAATCTCAGCCTAAACAAAAGCGCAGGGAGGACGTAGGGCTCAAGAAGAGGTAAATGGCTCCAGTGGAGAGCCAGAGACAGGAGCCTCGTGCAGTCCCACCAGATCTGTGCGTGTCCCCACGTGTGTCCCTGCGCTGCTGGGGGTGTGGGACAGGCAGTTGGCAAGGTGTGGGTGCCTGGCAGGCACCGTGTGTCACCCTGGGGACAGAGCAAGGGGCACAGCCAGCGCATGCAGCTGCAGGCAGGGTGGCTGGTGACACCTCTGCTGCCACTGGCCACGCTGGCCATGGCTCAGGGCTCCTCTCCCTCACAGGCTCTTCACGGAGCGGCAGCAGCTCAACTACCGGCTGCACTCAGTGTCCTGCACGGGGACAGAGGTGCACCTGTCCATGTGCTCCTTCGAGTTCTACCGGGGCAACTCCTCAGCAGCCTGTGGGGCCGGCATGCCCGCCGTGGTCAGCTGCGTGCCCGGGCCCCTCTTTGCCACGGGCAGTGCCCACAAGAAGAAACAGCGCCAGCAGCAGCAGCAGCAGGGCCAGGTGAGCCCTGCAGGGAGGGGGACAAGTCCTGTGGTGGCCCAGAGCTGGACAGTGCCCCAGGGCCGGGCTCTGTCCCCAGGATTGCTGGGTGACCAGCTCCAGAGCAGGAGGTGGGGATGATGCCCTGTCCCTGCACATCCCAGGAATCATGGCCAGCACTGTGTTGTGCCATTCCACACTGTCCCACACCTGTCCCTGCTCCCCCAGCCCCGGATCCGGCTGAAGGGCGGTGCCAGGGTCGGCGAGGGCCGTGTTGAGGTGCTCAAGAGCAGCGAGTGGGGCACCATCTGTGACGACCGCTGGAACCTGCAGTCGGCCAGCGTCGTGTGCCGCGAGCTGGGCTTTGGCAGCGCCAAGGAGGCTCTCACCGGGGCACGCATGGGGCAAGGTGAGGTGCTGGGGCACAGGAGGCAAGGCATCCCCTCCTGGAGCTGTGGATGAGGCATTTATCCAGGCTTTGCTTGGCTGGGGTGTGCTGTGGGCACTGTGCTGCTGGATGCACACAGAGCATCCCAATGGGATCACAGCCACTCAACCACACTGCAGGCAGCAGCTGTGGAGGCTGGAGTGTCCAACTCCCTCAACCTGCCAAAAAGAGAGGGCAGCCTGGGGACCCTGGGCATGCCTGTGTCACAGGGCCCTGATTTCTGCTGTGCTCCGGCAGGGACGGGCCCCATCCACCTGAACGAGGTGCAGTGCCGGGGCACCGAGAAATCCCTCTGGAACTGCCCCTTCAGGAACATCACACAGGAGGACTGCAAGCACTCAGAGGACGCAGCTGTGCGCTGCAACATCCCCTACATGGGCTACGAGAACCTGGTGCGCACCACGGGGGCTCCATGGGGCTCCCAGCAGAGCCCCACTCTCAGAGTGGGGTGTTGGGAAAGCCCACGGGATTCATGGGACCCTCATCTCTCCTCCTCTGCACCCCACACATTTCTCCCTTCTCTGGGGCAAGGGCTGCCCTGGGAGCTCAGGGATTTTGTGGGTGGGAACCCCTTTGAGGAGGGGGGTGGGGTGGAGGGGAGGCTGTGGGGGCTCTGGGTGCTCTGTGAAAGGAGGTGTGGGGCAGCTGCTCCTTGCTGCTTTTGCTGCTGCCAGTCTGTGTCCACTGCCCTGCAGAAACACCAGAAAAAAATCAGTGGGCCAACCAAGAGAGATTTTTTTTTTACCTTTGATGAAACAAGCAAACAGAACCACTTGTTCCTGTTTGCCCTGGCCCATCGTTTCATCCATTTTGAGCTTTTTAAATGATCTTTAACTCCTTCCCACCTATCATTTCTGAAATGATGCCATTTCAAAATGAACTGCTTTCCCCATGCTGGTGAGACAATTCCCAAACTCACAAGCGATTTCTTGTCCCCAAGAAAACTTGGGGAACTTGGGCGAGTTCCCTGCTGACTAAAGCTGTGCTTGGCTCTGCTCAGTTCGTGGCTTCCCCACCCCTGCAGCGCAGCACAGCACAGGGGCTGGGGACAGTCCTGTGGCGCAGGGGGAGCATCACCTGTGACGGGGATGACACTGGCACTGCCTTTCTCTGCAGATTCGGCTGAGCGGGGGCCGGAGCCGCTTGGAGGGGCGGGTCGAGGTGGCGGTGGGGGCTGGCGACGGGGAGCAGCCCCGCTGGGGCCTGGTGTGCGGCGAAGGCTGGGGCACGCTCGAGGCCATGGTGGCCTGTCGCCAGCTGGGTCTGGGATTCGCTAACCACGGCTTGCAAGTAGGTGCCAGCACCAGCTTGGCCAGGGCAGCAGCAGCCACCACCACTGCTCAGGGCGCCGGGGGACAAGGATGGGGATGGCGGTGGGGCAGGAGGTGGCACACAGCGTGGGGTGCCCGCTGACGGCCCCAGGGCTTCCCTGCAGATCCGCCTGGCTGGCGGCAGGACGGAGTTTGAGGGCCGCGTGGAGGTGAAGCGAGGCAGTAAGTGGGGCACGGTCTGCAGCGATGGCTGGACCACCAAGGAGGCCATGGTGGCCTGTCGGCAGCTCGGACTGGGCTACTCGCTGCATGCAGTGACGGTAGGTGCCAGTGGGGAGGGCCCTGGTGATGCCCTGGTGAGCACAGGCACCTGAATGACCACGGGGCTGCATGGGGAACAGAGGGACACTCCACTCACAGGACAGGGCCTGGGCAGCTGTGGTGGGGGCTTGGCTGCAGCCTGAGTGTAAGTGATCCTGGGCAATCCAGCCACCAGCACTGCCACCCACCCTGCCTCACCCCCTCCTCAGGAGACGTGGTACTGGGACGCCAGCAACGTGACAGAGATGGTCATGAGCGGGGTGAAGTGTGCTGGCCACGAGATGTCCCTGAGCCACTGCCAGCACCACGGTGCCAGCCTGAGCTGCAGGAACACGGGCACGCGCTTCGCTGCGGGCGTCATCTGCTCCGAGAGTGAGCGGCCACGGGGGCTGCGGGCAGTGGGGGCTGCAGGGAGGGGGTCTGTGGGCGGTGGGGTCTGTAGGTATGGATTCTGAGCAGTAGTGTCTATGGGCAATGGGGTCTGAGCAGTTGTGTTCATGGACAGTGTGGTCTATGGGCAGTGGTGTCCATGAGTAACGGAGTCTGGGCAGTGGGCTCGGCAGGTAGTGGGGTCTGTGGGCAATGGGGTCTGTGGGAGCTGGGGTCTGTAGGCATGGACTCTGAGCAGTGGTGTCTGTGGGCAGTGGTGTCTGTGGGCAGTGGTTCTGTGGGCAGCAGGATCTGTGGGCAATGGTGTGCATGGCAGTGGGCTCTGTGGGCAGTGGGGTTTATATGCAACAGTATTGTGGGGCCAGGGGCTGTGCTCATTGGGGTTTGCAGATGGAGGTTGGGGTCAGCCAATGCCCAGCCAACAGGGAGGACACAATTCCCCCCTGGCTGGCTCAGCCCTGCCAGCACTGGGCACTGCCCCGTCCCCTCCACTCGCCCCATCTCTGCCAAGAGCAGGGCCCAGCCCTGAGCAGCCGCCTGTCCCCAGCTGCCTCTGACCTGCTGCTGCACGCGCCGCTGGTGCAGGAGACGGCCTACATCGAGGACCGGCCACTGCACATGCTGTACTGCGCCGCCGAGGAAAACTGCCTGGCCAGCTCGGCCCGCCTGGCCAACTGGCCCTACGGCCACCGCCGCCTGCTCCGCTTCTCCTCCCAGATCCACAACCGCGGCCGCGCCGACTTCCGCCCCAAGGCCGGCCGCCACTCCTGGGTCTGGCACGAGTGCCACCGGTGCGTGTGGGCAGGGGACAGGTGGGGCTGGGGGGCAGAGTGGTGGTGCTGCAATGGGCTGGGTGAGGGCAACACTGGGCAGGGTTGACACTGAAAGAGAGTGACACTGTGCAAGTATCACACTGAGTGAGGGTGATGCTGGGTTAGGGTGGCACTGGATAGCCCCAGTCTGCTGCCCAGGGTCCAATTGGTTCATGGACCTGGGGTTTCCAGGAGGGCAGGGATGGGGCTGCAGGCTGTGCCCTGCAGCTGAGCCCTCTGCTTGCCTGAGCCAGCTGGCTGGGGACAGCTGTGTCCCATCCTCACAGTGCTGCCACCTCAGAGCAGGGGCTGTGGGGACATTCCTGGTGGCAGGGGGCTGATGCAGGGCAGTCTGCAGCAGGTGCTGGCTCTCTCCCACAGGCATTACCACAGCATGGACATCTTCACCCACTACGACATCCTTACCCCCAATGGCACCAAGGTGGCCGAGGGACACAAGGCCAGCTTCTGCCTGGAGGACACTGAGTGCGAGGAAGGTGAGCGACATGGGGCCCTGCAGCACCGTCCCTGCCTGTGTCCCCAAAATGGGGACAGGCTGGGGGTCTCAGCAGAGACAAGCTGTGTCTCCTCCTGCCTGCAGATGTGGCCAAGAGGTACGAGTGTGCCAACTTTGGGGAGCAGGGCATCACCGTGGGCTGCTGGGACCTGTACCGGCACGACATCGACTGCCAGTGGATCGACATCACTGATGTCAAGCCAGGCAACTACATCCTGCAGGTGCTGCATCTGACCCTCCCCAGCCCCTCCTGCCACCTTCCCAGCCTCTGTCCCTGCACCTCAGCCCTCCACACACTTCAGCCACCCATCCCTGTCTCCCACTGGAGCTCAGTGGGGCTGGTGGGTGTGCTGGCATTGTCCTTGTGCCCACACATGTTCTGAGTTGCTCAGACATGCTGCCACATGGGTTTTCCAACTCTGAGCAGCATTGCTTATGGGCACATGGTGCACAGGGACAGAACCACCCCACCACATCAGCAGCCACTGGCTCCTTGGAGCTCTCCAGCACCCTGTGGGGCTGGGGCAGGGGTCTCACTGTCAGTGCCCCACAGGTCGTGATCAACCCCAACTTCGAGGTGGCAGAAAGTGACTTTACCAACAATGCCATGAAATGCAACTGCAAGTACGATGGGCACCGCATCTGGGTGCACAGCTGCCACATCGGTAAGAGCCAGGGCATGGCGTAGGAGTGAGGGAGGAGGGCAGTGAGGGCTGCAGGAAGCCATGAGGATGAGGATGGGCTGGGATGGTGGTGCTGGGGGCAGCTACAGTGGAAGGTGCTGGCAGGGCAGGGGATGCACTGCACCAGAGCCGACAGCCCCTGCCCTCTGCCCGCAGGAGATGCGCTCAGCGAGGAGGCTAACAAGCGGTTTGAGCAGTACCCAGGTCAGCTCAACAACCAGATTTCATAGGGCCCTGGGCCTGGGGAGACAGGCATCTCCCTCCCTCACCCCATATGGGTGGGAGGAAGCCGCTGGGAGACCGGCAGGGAGGCCTGATGCCCAGTGTTGCTGCCACTGTGTCCTGCCGGGGACTGCCCAGGACTCACCACCAGCTGCCCTTCCCCACCTCGAGGGGGCTGGTGCTGGAGGCACCTGCACCTCCCAGCCTGGGGCTGCCACCCCAACCACTGGCCAGAAGATGGTGGCCACATCCCCTGGGCTGTGGCAAACGGGTACGGTCTGGGAGGTCCTGCACCCCCCACCGCTCCATCTCTCCCATTCAGCTGCACCCCAACTCCCCAATTCCCCCCTTCAGCCCTGGTTCCCTCACCCCACAGCTCACCCCCTCAGCTGGCCCCAGGAGCCCCTGGTCCCCCAGGGATGGTGCAGGTGTCTCTGCCCATAGTGCTGCCCAGAGGTGGCTCCTACCCCATCTCTCAGTTGTAATTTTATTTCCTCTATAAAGTTATAAGTTCTATTTCCCGGTGGCTGCTGGCACGTCTCTGGGTTGGGATGAGGAGCCTGGCAGGTGGCACGGTTCATGCTGCAGGGCTGGTGGCCACCCTGGCACAGTGTGGGAGCATCCCCTGGCCCCTGCAATGCCTCACCCACACAGCCCTGGCCCCACACCAGCCCCAGCGCCCTCCTCAGCCAGGGCTGCTCCTCCAAGAGAAGGGTGAGAGGAAGGGACCAGCATGAGCCCCACAGCACCGTGTCGGGGGGAAGTGACGAGCAGGGATGTGGTGAAGAGCTGGTTCCCCTTCACCAGACCCAGGGTGAATGTTATTGAGCAGAAATCCCGTCCTGGGGCTGTGACCCTGAGGCCTCACAGCAGAGAGGAGCTGCCTCGACTCGTGAGGGAGCAGGGCCTGGGGCAGGAACACTCGGGTGTGACCCGAGGGAGGCACAGCCCAGCTCTCACCCCTCAGCTGGGTGCTCTGACCCCCTTCCCCGTTGCGGGGAGCCCGGGAGGAGGTGGGGAAGGCCTTGGCTCGGTCCTGGAACGCGCTGCGGTCAGCGCAGCCGGAGCAGCTATGCCAGACACGCCGCGATTTCCCCCGAGCCGGCGGCGCTGGCCGCGGCTGCGAATTCCTCCGGCGAGGCCGGGGCTGCTGAAAGGACGCCTGTTCTCAGGGCAGAGCCGCCCCTCGCCACAGCACCCCTGAGGAACTGTGCTTCTTTCACGGCCCAAAAGCAACAGGCCGGGGCTGGGGAGCGCCGTCACGGGCAGGGCCTGGCCCCACAGCTGCATTCCTCCGCCGCGGCTGCTCCGGGCTCCAGCCGCTCTTCCAGGAAGGCGAGGAACAGCCGGAGCTGCTCCTTCCCCGCAGCTGTCCCCAGGGGCCGGGTGTGTGTGGGAGCAGAGCTGGGGGCGGGACAGGCAGAGCCCGGCTGTGGCTCCCATCCTCAGCCCTGCCGGACATGAGGGCCAGGAGATGCTGCCCCGGCCGTCACGAGTCCAGCATTGACACCAATTTCATCACTGCTTAGAAAGGGATGTGGACACAGGGCTTGGAGCAGTCCCAGAGCTGCCAGCTAAAGGGATGTGACCAGATGGCCCTGGCACACCAGCACTGCTGCACTCCAGAGAGGTAATGCTGGTCTCAGACTCGCTCTGGGGCCGCTCTCACCCACAGAGGGGCCACACAATCCATGGCTTGACAGCTGCCTGCCAGATACCGAGAGCAGTCAGATCCCAGCCCAGGTGGGTACCAAGCAGGTGGCAGGACACCACAAACAGTGATGAGGTCTCTGAAGGCACAGCACGCTCCTCCCCAGCTGCAGGGTCCCATGTGGGCACTGACAGGAGGAGCAGGGTCCCACACAGCCCATCCTCCACCAGGCAACTGCTGCTGCCATGGGAAGGAGGCGACACGGCCCCAGGGGCCGCTAGGAAAGTGCTTTATTGGAGTACAGAGGGGAACGGCTGCACCACAAGTCACCCACGCACAGGCCCCTCTCCTGGCCCCTTCCAGCCCTGCACGAGCTCTGTGTCTCTGCCTGGCCAGCACGGACACATCTCAGTCCTGCCCTCGGCTCTGGGTGGTCTCTGCTACTCGGTGACCTCGGGGACGACGCTGACCAGCAGGGTGTCGTAGCCGCGGCGCACCAGCAGGGCCAGGCTCTGCTGCGTCCGCACCGCCTCGTACACGTCCTCAGCACGCCGCGACACCGCCCCGTTGATCTCCAGCACCACGTCCCCCGCCTTCAGCCCTGCCCTGCAGGGAGAATGTGGATTAAGCATGCAGGCGGTGAAGCAGGCACTCAGCGTCATCATCCTCCAAGTGCAGCAGGAGCTGTGGCACCAGGGGTTCTACAGCCACTACACTGGTACTTGGCCGGCAAGAAACCCAGCCTGGAAAAAGGTCACCAGGTGGTTTCTGCTGCAGAGGCCAAGCCCTGCTGCTCTGGAGCAAAACACATCCCCCAGCTGCTCCCACACAGAGCCCAGGCACAGGGCAGCACTTACTGGTGTGCTGGGGAGCCGATGATCACTTTGTGGATCAGCACACCATAGGAGATGTCAGGAAAGGTGGGGTCACGCAGCTTCAGCTCTGCCAGGATGCTGCAAAGTGAGTAACAGCATCAGGGATGGAGCTGGAGGCAGAGCGGGGCTCCCACCCCACTCCCTGCAGCTGAAGCTGGCTTAGAGACCAGGCACAGAACCTCCCCTCCTGTGTCCTGTACCCTGCTGAGCAGGAGCCACAGCTGCCAGCTCCAAACACTGCCATGCTCCTGCCAAAACAAGAGGATGAGAATCACCAGGGAGAGCTGGAAAGCCCTGGAGCAGCTGGATCAGAGCTGTGGTGATGTATATCCCCATGTCACATCAGCCTTCCCGGGATCAGACCTGCCCCTCCCCTGCTGTGGTTTCACTTCTTTGCCCTAAGTGGGCAGGATACACAACACAGGCTGTGCCCCTCTTCCTGCCAGACGTGTCAGCAGAGCTCTCCTCCTGAGTCTAGAGACTAAACAACCACAGTTTCTCCAACTTTCCCACAGATCTGAGGATTCCTAAACAAATTTAAACTCTGCATCTCTCACTGCTCCTCTTTGGACTCTCCCCAACTTCTCCTCACCCGCCTTGAATGAAATCCAGAAGTGGATGCAGCACTCCAGCTGGATCTCTCCAGAGTGACAGCATTCTTCCCTCAAACACTGCATCAGCTCCAGTCCCTGCAGACCCACACACTCAGTCTCTGCCTAGCTCTGCTCTTGTCAGGTCCCTGCTCAGCCAGTCAGGGCTCCCCACGTGGCTGTGATCTGTGTTGAACTCTACTGTGCTGTCCCACTGCCCAGTGCAAGCTGCCATCCCTTCCCAATTTCACACAGCAAAGGTGGGAAGAGACCTCTCAAGTTCATCTCAGCAGGCTCAGTCAGGGCAGGCTGCTCTGCACTGTGTCCAGTTGGGTTTTGAGGATCCCCAGGCAATGTGTGCCAGGCTCTGAGCACCCTCCTCACAGTAAAAAAAGGGATTTCTTGTGGGCACACAAGTCTCTGTGCCCACTGTGTCTTATCTGGCCTGGACATCACAGACAGAACAACGGGGGTTGTGCCTAAGCCTGTGCCCAAGGAGGTTCTCCTTCCTGTGCCAGGGAAAGGTTTTCAGATGGAAAGGTTCAGGGTGTTCAGGGCAGTCACCCGATTCCAAGGCGAGCAATCTCTTTGGGAGCCCTTCCTGCTGGGCACAAACAAGCCTGGCAGTCAGGTGGTTTCCCTGGATCAGCTCAGGGGCTGTGTGGAAGGAAGCTGGACCTGCATCCCAGGAGCTGTGTCCGAGGAATTTCACGCTGCTTCCTGACAGACCCGGTCCCTGCAAGCGTGGCCAGGGATGCAGGAGGAGGCTGGGCTGGCCTCCCACATCCCTCGGGTTCTGCCGGGCACCAGCACCATCTGCTGGGCATTGGGGAACTCACCACACCTTGAGGAGGGCAGAGCACAGTCCCAAAAGGTGTTTGCCCAGCATGGCACAACACCAGCCCCACGAGGCAGCTGAAGGTCCCTTAAATGTGGCTACAGGAGCCAAAGAACCAGAGCAGGTGTTGTCCTTGAGAACTGCTGTCAGAGGTGAGAGCACAGTCCTGCTTGCTGGCATGGGCACTTCCCAGAATTGTTTGGGTTGGAAAAGACTTGTTAAGGTCAAGTCCAAACACTCCCCCAGCTCTGCCAAGGCCACTGACCATGCCCCCAACTGCCACAGCTGTTAAATCCCCCCAAGGATGGGGACTCCACCATTGCCCTAGGCAGATGTGCCAGGGCTGGAGAGTCCTTTCCAAGAAGGAATTTTCCCAATACCCAACCTCAACCTCCCCTGGCACAACCTGAGGCAGATTCCTCTAGTCCTGTCCCTTGTTCCCTGGCGCAGAGCCTCACCCCCACCTGGCTCCACCCTCCTGTCATGGACAGCACTTTTTATCTGCTCACAGAGTCTGCTACCACTGTAGAAACTTGCAAGATTCCAATTTACCTCTGAGCCAGCTGGGAATCTAACCACAACACAAGCACAAAGAGATCCAAGAGTGAAAGCTTAAGCTGTGGAGACAATCCTCCTAAAACCAGGCACCCTCAGTTAGTTGGGAAGATCCCATCATATCCCTGCCCCAACAGCACTGGTCTGCTGGCCCCCGACCTCAGGACAGGTACCTGGGAGTGAGGGTCAGCATCATCACCCCGATGTACCGGCGCTTTGTCTCTGCATTGCCAAACCAAGAGCCTGTGGAAGGAAAGGACATGGAATGTCATGGCTGGGAAACAGAAACGTGCTCAGAACACTGCTGGGCTGAGCCCTCACAGCCCTCAGGGCAGGCAGCAGCCAGAGCCATTCCAAACCCCTGCAACAGCTCAGTCTAGTTCCCAGCACCAGCAGGACCAGAGAATGTCCCTCCCCAGTGTCACAGGAGAACCAGACAAGACAAGGCAGCAGCAGCACAGCTCTCCTGTGGCACCCAAAGACTTCTACTCTCCTTGCCTTTCTTGGGAAGAAGGACCCAGAGCCCAGCTGTGCCAAAGTTTCCCTCTCTCATCCTCCTGCCCCAAAACCCGAGCAGGGAGGTCCCCACTCACTCTTGCGCTGCTCCTCCTTCTGCAGGAACTTCCGCAGGCGGTCGGACGGGATGGCAAAGGAGATGCCCGATGTCACCTTCATGGTGTTCACACCAATCACCTCACCATCCTGCAGGGAAAGGGCACTGGGATACCCAGCCTGGATCACTGTCAAGAGCAGGGGTACTGCACAAGCCTGGGGTCCTGCCTGTGTGCCCACCCCTTCCCAGGCTGCTGAGGCTGGGCAGGACCCAGAGCCTGAGTCTATGGGATGAGTTCATGCAGTCTCTGGCTCTGCCCTGCCCTGCCAGACCTCGTGTCCACGAGAGCCCCATCAGCTCCAGCTGCCTCAGATACTGCACAGGGTTTGCATGCCAGGCTTAGCCCTCCTCTCCCTCCTCCCTCCAGGAAGCCTCCCAGCACCCACAAGCACTCTCACAGAGGGGCATGGAACACACAGCACAGCAAGGGGACAAGCAGCAGGACTCACCAGGTTGACGAGGGGGCCCCCAGAGTTCCCAAACTGCAGCAGAGGAAAGAGATAGTGTGAGCAGACCACAACAGCCCCACCCTGAGGCCGATCCCAGGGTGACCAGCCAGAACCCCCGTGCTCCGTGTGAGCCCCTCCTCCCTCCCAGTCCCCACGCCCCTTACATCGATGGCAGCGTCGGTCTGGATGTACTCCATGTCGGTGGCAGCCAGGCCCAGCTCGCGGCTGCCGCGCTGCGCCGAGCTGACAATGCCCGAGGTGATGGTGTTCTGCAGGGCAAAGGGGCTGCCCATGGCCACCACAAACTCGCCCTGCCTCACCTCGGCCGAGCGGCCCAGCGGCAGCGTGGGCAGCGGGTGCTGCGGGGAGCGAGACGGTCAGTGGGACAAAGCAGGACACGGGTGGTGTCCCCATGACACACACACACACACACACACCTTGGGCTTGATCTTGATGGTGGCAATGTCTGCCACCTGGTCCACGTCCTGCACCACGGCGTCGTACATCTCGCCGCTGGCCAGCTTCACCCGCACGCGCCGCCGGTTCGCCACCACGTGCGCGTTGGTGACGATCAGCCCGTCTGGGGACACCACGAAACCTGAGCCATTGGAGATGGGCACCTCCCGGCCCAGGAAGGGGTGCCTGCAAGGAGGGCGTGGGTCAGGAGGGATGGCAGGGAGCAAGGAGGGTGTGCAGGCAGTGGCAAGATGTAGGAATCCTTCCTTGTCCCAAGTCTGCACAAACAGGGGAATCTGCAGGAATGCAGCAGGAATACAGAGCTCGTGCACAGCCACAAAGGTATAATCCTACCAGGAATAGAAGCACGTAGGAGCAGGAGGGACTGTGACCTGTGCAGAACACAGAGAGCCCAGCCTTGAAGCAAGTAACAAACACCTTAGAGGCCACAGGAACATCTCCTGATAGCAGGAGCAGACTCACAACTCTGGGTCCTGGTCAATCACCCCAACTTCTGCTGGTAGTCAGGGGAAGTGAATGGAAAACAGGATGGACCAGCAAGGCCAAAGACCAGCTGGTGGTGAATTATTGCCAGTGCGGGTCAGGAACCCAGAGAAGGAGCAGCACCAGCTGTGAGCCACAGAAGGTGACGCTGCACACAGATGACTCCAAGCTGGAAGCAGCTGGAGGGCAGAGCTGCTGCACAGAGGAGCTCCGAGAGGCCGGAGGCATTGGATGGTGAGAACATTAATTAGAGAGCACAAAGGGAAACGCCAGGTGCTGTTCCCAGGCAGAGTAACGAGGCAGCCTGGAAGGCAACTTCACCAGATGGCCCCGGAGGACATGGAAGCGGCAGCGACGCGTGGCAGCCACGTGTCGGTCCCTTCCGAGGCACTTGTGGCAGCCCTCCGGGGGTCCCGGGGCCAGACTGCGCAGAGACAAGGGAAATCCTTCCCGGGGAGCTCCTGGTGCCGGTACCTGCCCACGATCTCCACGTAGACCAGCGCGGGCGCCGTTTTCTCCACCACGTCGGCGATGAAGTTGAAGGCGGCGCGGGGGAGCTGGGCGGAGGAGCGGGCGGCGGGGCGGGCACGGCGGCGCTCAGCGGGGGCCGGCGGCGCTCCCGGGCCCACAGCAGCACCAGCGCCGCCGCCCCGGCGCCCACCGCCGCCGCCAGAGACCGGCCCCAGGCGGAGGGCGGCGGAGAATGGGAAGGAGGAGGAGGGGGCGGGGGCGGCGGCGGCTCAGCGGTCCCGGTCAGTGCTCGGCACCAGCCCTGTACCGCCGATGGCACCGGGAGCCACCGGATCCGCACTCTCCGCGCCGCTGCCGCCATGCTGCCGAGCGGAAACCACGCCCCGCCGGGGCAGGGCCAAGCCGCGGGGCACTACGGGAGTTGTAGTCCTGAGCTGGGGTCTGCCCGAATCTTTCCTCCATCGCGGAGCACACCGGGAGTTGTAGTTCCCGAGGCGGAGCCTGCAAGCAGCGCATTCTGCCGCAGGGTGCGCTGGGAGTTGTAGTCCCGCTGGGAGCTACGGTCCCGCTGTCAGTGAGATGTGCCGATAACTGGCATGACAGGGGAGCAGAACAGCCCCATTGCCAGAGCGGCTCACCGAGTCCGCCAGGGCCGCCGAGGGTCGAGGCCGGGGCGAGAGTGCTGCGGCGGCGCGGTGCGGGCCCGGAAGGCGGCGCGCTCCCAGCGTGCCCCGCGCGGGCCGGGCGCGCGGCCGCGGGCAAGATGGCGGCGGGTGCGGGGTGGCTGTGAGGCGCCGGCACGGCGGGGATGGAGCCGCCCGCGGCCCCGAGCCCCGAGCGGCTCTTCGATTCGCACCGGTGAGCGCCCGCGCGGGGCCCGCGCGGTGGGGACTCCCGGGGGAGCCACGCGAGAACTGCGGGAACCCTGGGCGGGGATCGCGGTGCCAGCGGAAGACGGAGGTGTCTCACGAAATCCCCGTGGGGAAGGTCGCGGTGATCCGTGGGGGGACCGGAGAGGGTCCGGGCTGTGCCCGCAGTGGGTCTGGAGACTTGCTGGGGGGACCACGCGGAGCAGCGGCCGCAGGGCGGGTCCTGGGGATCGTCCCGGCCACGCTCAAGCGGCCCCGGCCGCTCTCTGCCCCCGCAGGTTCCCGACCGATGGGTTCCTGCTGCTGGCCCTGCTGCTCTACGCCCCCGTGGGGCTCTGCCTGCTCGTCCTGCGCGTCTTCATCGGCGTCCACGTGTTCCTGGTCAGCTGCGCCCTGCCCGACAGCGTCGTGCGCCGGTGCGTGACCCGGGGGGCTCCGGCTGCTGCCCGGGGTGGGTGTGGGGTGGCAGGGCCGCCCTGGCCCCTTGGTGTGGTGGCTTGGCTCAGGGAAGGATCTGTGGGGAGCTGTGCCTTCGGGGCTCCTTATCTTCAGGAGCCTTGGAGGTGCTTCCTCTGCCAAGCCCGGAGCTGGCAGCCACCTCTGGAGGGCTCAGTGACTGGTCTGTAGCACGTGGATCAGCCTGCTGTGCTGCTCAGTAGTTCTGTGGGTGCTTGCTGACCTCATCCCAGTCCCAGCCCCACACCAATTCCTGCTCCAGATGTGTCATTTCCATTTGGTCCCAGTGCCGTTTGTGCAGCCGCCAGAATTCCCGTGTCCTTTGGCTGTTGGACTTGTCACCTAGCCGTGGTTCGGGCGGCAGGACTTGAGGAAGATGCTTGTTCCCCTGGCAGGTTCATTGTCCGTGTGATGTGCTCCGTGCTGGGGTTGCTGGTGCGTCAGAACGACCCTCGGCTGCGCGGGGCTGGCTCCAGGGTCTTCATTGCCAACCACGTCACCCCCTTCGATCACAATGTCGTCAGCCTGCTCACCTCCTGCAACACGGTGAGGGCACGGCCGGGGCTCCTCCCCGAGGGCGGGGCACGGGCAGCGCGGCCCCATTTGGTTTTGCAGTGGTCACAGTGGAAGGCAGCTGAAAGCCCACTCAGTGCCACCCCCTTCTACCAGCCCAAGTGTCTCCAAGCCTCATCCAGCCTGGCCTTGGACACTTCCAGGGGTCCAGGGGCAGCCTCATTGCTCTTACACTCAAAAATTTCTTGCTAATACTCAGCCTAAATTTCTCCTCTTTCAGTTACACCCATTAATCCTTGTCGTGTCGTTCCACTTTCTGACGCAGATTCCCTCTCCAGCTTCCCTCTAGGCTCTTTCAGATCCTGGAAGGTTTCATCTCCAGATCTGATTTATTAAGTCAGGGTGTTAACCTTGAGGTGTTTTCTGTCGCTTAGTGTCACTCTTGCGTTCTGCATGAAAAAGTGGAACAGGGTGAGGAGCAGCAGGAATTGTTACAGTGGGGGTTGATTTTGGTGGAAGAGTGGACAGATCCCAGCAGCCACTTCCTTCTCTGGCCTTTTGGATGAGGGGGCAGGGCTGGTTGTGGGGTTTCTCCCAGCAGTGGATGGCCAGTTTTTTTGGGGTGCATGGAGGGTGCTGAGGGAGCTGCATGTTGGTGGTGCTTGAGTAGCTCTGGGCTGTCCCTGCTCTACTGTAAAACCCTTTGTGTGTGGAGTTCCTGAGTCAGCAGGCTCTGGATGGCTCCTGTGTCCTGGCCTGGAGATTTACCCCTGGCCTGGAGAGGGGGAGCTCCTGGAAGCAGCGTGTGTCCTGCCAAGTGTGTCAGGGACTGCTGGAGAGAACACTGGGGCACAGGCAGCTGGGAGTGGATGTGTCTGGCAGGCAGGGCACAGTCTGAACTGATGATTTGGAATAATTTCTTGTGGAACTGGGGCTGGAGCAGGGGCAGAGGCCTGGCATGTTCTGTCAGCGCAGGTCACTCTCAATCCCAGAGGGATTTTTACTAATGAACAGGAACTTTGTCACCTTTGTCACCTGGGGAGGAGGGACAGGAGAGCCTGGAAGGGTGAGCAGGGCTGTGTTTCCCCCTCACTCCTGTTGTCCTGCAGCCTGCCCTGAGCGGTGCCCCAGGGTTCATCTGCTGGTCCCGGGGGTTCATGGAGCTGGGAGTGAGCGGCAGCCGTGCGGAGCTGGTGGATTCCCTGAAGGAATACTCGGCCCACCAAGGGAACCCCCCCCTGCTGCTGTTCCCAGAGGAGGCGGCCACCAACGGCAGGGCCGGGCTGCTCCGCTTCAGGTGAGGGAGCGGGAATTCCCACAGCAGGGGAGGGGAATTCCTGCAGCAGGGTGGCTGGGAATGGTGATAGAATGGCTTCAGGTGACTCTGGGATCATTCACTGCAGAATTCTTCCCTTCCAGCTCCTGGCCCTTCTCCATCCTGGATGAGGTCCAGCCCGTTGCCCTGCAGGTCCGGAGGCCGTTGGTGGCTGTGGTGAGTGCTGGGCACAGGGACAGTGTGGGGTGGGTACAGCTTTTCTTTCTGCTCCTGCTTTGTTGTGTGGCCTCGTGTCCTGGCCCCCTGTAACCAGCTGTTCAAGGCTTAAACTGTTCCCAGTGCCTTTCCCAGGAACTTGGCCAGTCAGGTTACATTGGCCAGTGTGACAGATGTTTGGTGGCCCAGCTGGCTGTCACTGTGCCTCTGGCTTCCATGGCCAGTGCAGTGAGTTCCCTGCAGTGAAAGAGCAGCTGCAGTCAATCCTTGTGCCAAAGGTCACGCAGGGCTCTGGAGGCTCCTGAGCTGGTGCCCCTGGCACAGACACAGCACATGGTGCAGGAACAGCCCCACACAAGGGATAAAGTTCACCAGGGCAGTGGCCTCGCTGCTGAAGGCATTGCAGGGAAACTGCTCTCAGCAAGCCTTTGTTGAACTTCTTATTTTTGATATTGATTATTTATGATCCGGTGACCACAGAGAGCTGCCAGTCATGGCTGTCACTTGTGGGTCTGGTGTTTCTGTGGGACACAGCAAAGGAACCCCTGGCAGGGTGAGGAGTCATCTGGATGTGTGCAGGGATGGCAACCACAGGAATATTTGGCAGAGCTTTGTTAACCCCTGCCAGACCAGGGTGCTGAGACAAAGTTGAGGCAGGCCACAAAGCGTGGATGAAGATGCAGTTTTCTAGCAATGAGAATAAGTCATGTTTTGAATTACTCCTCCAGAGAAGTGGAAGAGTTTTTTTGTTCTGGACAGTTTATAAGGAATATCCTATGCTTTTATGGGTTTGGTTCCTTTGAGAAATTCTGAGATGTGACAAGTTGTATGTCTGTGCATCCCTTCCCTCTTGAATGTCAGGGAGAGCAGCAGGTCTGTGGAGGTGCTGGTTACAAGTCACTTTTTGGCTCAGATTTTACCTCCAGAGTCTGAGCAGGACTCTGTGCTTCCTGCACATTGGCTGAGTAAATCCTGGTGGATTTCTGGAGTGATTTTAAACCATCAGAAACTGGAAGGATTTGAGATGTGATATTTTGAATTATTCAATTGGTGTTTTATAAAAGTTTTCTTATATAATTGTGTAATGTATATTAGGCACTGGGTTGGTAGAACACCAAATTTGGGGTTAAGAAACAATTTTCTCCAGCTCCAGTTGTTTGGAATATTGCAGGAGAGTGTTGTTCTGTGGCACAGGCAGTGTAACTGAAATCTGGCTGTGGGCATCACTCCAGGCATTTGTGTTTAGGGTTCTGAGGTTCTCTTTATCCAGATGAGGCTTCTCTGTTCCCTTTGTGGCTGGGCTTTTGGGGCTTTTCTCATGATCAGCTCCTCTTCCCAGGCTGTGGGATAAACCAGGCATGAGCCTGTCTGAGACTCACAGAATCGTTTGGGTTGGGAAATCCCTCTGAGCCTGTGGAGGAATTTTCCCAATATCCAACCCCTTGCACAACCTGAGGCTGTTTCCTCTTGTCCTCTCCTCTGGGAGAGCTTAAAGGAGTTGGGACATCACAGAAATGCTGTTGCCACCAGAATGAGGGGGGATTGTTCATGGTTCTGAGGCAGCATTTGTAGGTTTTCAGGCATTTTTGTAGCTTTCTGAAGGCACAGACCAGTAGGGAGTGTGGGGATACTGAGGGAAAGTCTTGCTGCTGTCTTAATGGGAGGAAAGTTTTCACTGGGAGCAGTGAAAACTGGTGATGACTAATGAGGGTGAAGCTGCCCTGGGGCTTGTCCTGCTTGCACTGGCTTTGCTGTTCCCACTTTCCCAGTCCTCCAGCCACAGCTCAGGTGTGCTCTGCCCACCTCCCTCCCCAGTGGAACCTGAACCAGCTCCTGTTCCATGGCTGGGATCTCACTGTGCTCTCTTCCCCAGACCGTGGCTGACTCCTCCTGGATCACAGAGCTGCTCTGGACCTTCTTTGTTCCCTTCACAGTTTATCAAGTAAGGTACTACGTCTCTCTCTTCTGTTTGGGGCAGGGTTGAGGGTGGGCAGGGCTGTGGTGTCACTGTGGCAGTGAGAGCTCCCTCCCTGGGTGCCTCAGCTGGGCTGGGCTCAGCTCAGCACCACCTGGGCCTGGCTGTGTCCAGCTCCTGGACCAGCTTCTGATGTGGAGAGATCTCCTGGTTCTTGTTGGAGAAGGAGTCTCAGTCTCTCCAGGTGTTTAGTTCAGGTTTCCAGGTGGATTTTTGAAGCTGGTGTGCAGTGATTCTTTCTAGGGCTGCTCAGCCCAGCAGCTCTTCTCTGTCTGTCCCTGCAATCCCTTAGGAATGGGATGGTGCAGGGGTGGTCCAGACCCCTGCCCAGGGCCTGGCTGAGCCCAGGCTGGCTGAGTAGCTTTGCTGTAATGAGGGCAGTGGAAGGGACTGGGAATCAAATGTAGGGCTTGGTGTATTTCAGCAAAGGAAAGCCTTTCCCTGGTTCTGTCTGTCTGAATTCTGGGTGACCTGTTTTCTACTCCCATGTAAATGACCAAGGATGCTCATTAAGGCCTTTCTGGGAACTGCAGATCCCTCGTGTTACACTTGAGAGCTAACAGAGCTCCAGTGAGCCAGTTCTGCCTTCTGCCATGTCCTGGATTTGGGAGTGGGTGTTGGGGTTTGGTGCTCCTGAGGGGTGAGCAGGGAGTGTGGAGGTGTGGATGGCATGGCTGCCCCTGGCAGGGTGTCCCCAGGGGCTGCTCCCTGCAGGGCTGGCTCCATGTGCTCTTGTCCCCTCTCAGGTGGATGCCGTCTGTCCCCAGACGAGCGGACGAGCGGGTTGAGGACTTTGCGCTCCGAGTTCAGGAGGTAGGAGGGTGGTGTGGGAGAGGGATGTGTAGGGCTGCTGCACTTTGGGGTGGGCACAGAGGAGAGTGGGGTGCAGGCAGAGTTGCAGAGGGCATTTCTGGATGTGTTTGTGTGATGGGAGATTTGGTACATATTTATTGCCACTTGCAAGAACTCAGTTATTTCATGGCTTATTTGCCACCCCACATTGAGCCTTTCTGCAGTTGTCAGGGCTCTTCCCATCCAGTTCAGTCCTTTCACCCCCTTTTTATAATGCCACAAATCAAACAAAGGAGTTGTTTCTCCACCCTGCCTGTAAGTGCTGGGTACTTCACAGCTCCAGACATCTCATATCTCCTTGTCAGCCTGTTTTGGCAGGATGATACTGCAATTCCTTGTCCTTCTTGTGCTCTCTGCAACACTGAAATTCATCCCAGAGGCCCTGGAGAAATCAGTTCCCAGCCCTCTTGCCCTCACCGTGGCTCCATGTACCCCTGATGTTCTCCCCAGCGTGGAGGGGCTGCCTGGGCTGTGTGTGCTGTGTGTTTTCATGTGTGACTCCTCTGCTTCCCACAGCTCTTGGCCATGGAGCTGGGTGTGGTATCCACACGGATCACCGCTGCCGACAGGACCGAGCACATGAAGAGGCTGAGGCACACGGCACGGCTGCCCTTTGCCCCAGGTGGGGGTCCTGTGGGGTGTCCTGGCTACAGAACCTCAGCCTGGGCTCTGCTTTTGGGGCACCTCTGCTCTCAGTGAGACAGTATTATCAGTATTTTAGCTTTCCCTTCAAACCAAATTGTAATACATTTCTAGTTTACATTTTTCAAATTATCAATGAAATTCTTTATAAACACAAATCAGGACCGTTTCTAAGACCATCATTTGAATTGTAAAATTTAATTCGAGCCAAAATTTCCTTTATATATATAGTTAAAAACAGTATTTCTTTATCAGTTTGATTTTTAAAGCTCAAATTTAGTTTCTGTATTTAATTTGAAAATCATTGTATTAAGAATATGAATTCTGTATTACAGAATGATTTTGATCTCTGTTTTATTGTTTAACTTGAAGTCTTTCAACATTCCAAGCAAATTTTTGAAAGCCTCCAGACATGCCCTTGAATCAAACGTAGACTGTCCACTTTTAGCCCCTCACCCTGTGCCCACTGTCCTTTCTCCTGCAGCCTTGAGCCAGCGCCCGGCAGCCCGGCCCAGGGTGCCCCCCAGCCTTGCTGGGGGTGCCCCGAGGACGTGAGGGTCGTGGCCATGGCACAGCAGGTCAAGGAGGTGCTGCCCCACGTGCCCTTGGAGGTCATCAGGACAGACCTGGGTGAGCAGGGACTGGGGTGGCGGTGGGAAGTGAGGGCACCTTCTGTGGTCTGAAAGAAGAAACCTTGTCCCTGCTACACACTGGCAGCCAGGATGGAGTGTCCTGATCTCTAACGGGTCCCTTTGTCACCGCAGTCCAAACCAACTGTGTGGACACCACCATTGCCAACTTGCTGGAGGGGAGAGTTCCCTTCTTCCCTGAGAGTAAAGAGGCTGGAGACCTGCCTGCCCCGTCTACCTCCCAGGCTGCAGCTGCTTCTGGCATCCAGGGCTCTGTGGCAGCGCCTTCTTCCAAGGTACTTTGAGGTTGTGTCTGCCTGCTCTGGTGGCTCATGTTCAGGGCTAGCCAGGGGCATGGAGCATGGCATGGTTCTTCCAGAGCCACCAAGGAGGTTTCATCTGTCTCCTGTCTATTCTAGCCGGCTACAAAGCAGTTTGCAAAGTCCCCTGTGGAGCGTCACATGTCCTTGCAGGAGAGGAAACGAGCCTTGTACGACTACGCCAGGAGGTGAGAGATCCCCACAGCTCCCCATTCCAGAGCCACACAAAATCTCCCCCTGCCCAAGCCCCCAGATCCCAGCCCCAGCAGCACCCGAGGTGCCCCAGGCACTGGGCTCTCCAGTGTAACTCATGTCTGGCTGACAGCAGCCCCTGTGGGTTTCTCTGGGGTCCCACTGGCACTGTGGCACCCTCAGTGTGGGCAGGATATCCCTGTTTGGCCCCAGGGACAGCGCTGTTAATCCTCCTAGGTGTGCAGGAACAGGGAGTGAGTTAGATCTCTGTACAGGGTTTTCGTGAGACACATCCTCGGACAAGAGGCCAGTTCTGGTGTGTGGGACTTGGTTTAGGAAGATAGAGAAAATTGAGGATATGTCTGAGGGGAAGTTGAGTGTGCCTGGGCTTGTTGAGCAGTGGATGGCTGGGGTGATGCTGAGGGAACCATCCTGTTGGGGAACTGACTGGGAAACCTGGCTGGGATCTGCTGGAGCACGGGAACTCCCATGGGTGGTCCTGGCATCAGGATTGTCCCCAGCAGGGACTGCACCTCCCCGTGGGCCTCCCAGAGCAGCTCCTGCTGCCGTCACCCGTTTCCCTTGTAATGAAACGGGACTGGCCAGAGCCAGTGTGCAGCCAGGGAGTGCCCGGCCCTGGGGTGCTGCGGTGCCCTCGGGTCTCGGTCCCTCGGAGCTGCTTCCTGGCCAGGCAGGCGATCGATCCCGGGGTGGGTTCGGGGGAGGCCCTGAGGGTGGTCCCAGCCCCGCGGTGTCTGAGGGCGCTCTCTCCCGCAGGCGGTTCGCTGAGAAACACGGCGCGGCAAGGGCCAGCGGCAGCCCCTGACCGGGGCGGGGCGGACCGGGCCGGAGGCAACCCCTGGCCGGAGCGGGCCGAGCCCGTGGCACCGGGAGCGCGCGGGCCCCGTGTGGGCGGGACGGGACGGGCGGGGCGGGGCGCCCCTGGCGGCGGAAATAAACGGCGGCAGCGTCCGGCGCGGCTCGGGCTGTGCGGGCACCGCGGCGAGGGGCGGGGCCAGAGGGGCGGGGCCAGAGTGGGGAGGTGGGGCCGGGCCGGCTCCGTGCGGGTCTGCACGCGCCGCAGCCGACGCCTGCTCGCGCGCCGCACGTAGGCGCCGCTTAAAGAGGCAACGCGGCGGGGCCGCCGCCCCCCGCGGCCGGGCGAGCTGCGGCTCGCGGGCCCCAGCGGGCGGAGCCAGCGCCCCTTTAAGAGACCGGCGGCCGGTGCCGGTGGTTTTATTTACATGGGGGCTCGCGGGCGTCACGTGACTGTCAGCGGCGGGGGCTGCGCGCGGAGCATCCGCGGGGCCATGGCGGGAGCCGGCGACGACGGTCCGGGGGGAACCGGGGCACCGGGGCGGGATCGGGGCAGTGGGGTGCTTGGGTGGGCCGGGGAACCGGGGGGTTCGGGACAATGGAAGACCTGGGCGGGCCAGGGCACCGCGGGGTTTGAGACAGTGCAGGAGCCCGGGGGGCAGGGGGTTGACGTGCACACGTGGGGGTCTAGGTCAGCGGGAGTCCCGGGTGGTTGATGTGCGCTGTGGATGGGGAGCGGGTCAGTGAGGAGCCCAGGCGGGGTTTCTGGGGGAATGACGTGCGCCGGGGGCTGGGGGGCACAGGGATCCCGGACAGGCTGGTGTGCACTGGGGGTTGGGTCAAAGGGGGCATCGGGGGGCTGATGAGCGCCCCGAGGGGGGGGGCAGAGGCAGATGCAGGTCCTGGGTCGGAGACTGCACTTCGGTGCTCCTGCAGTGTGCAGGGAGGGGTGTGGGCTGTGCTGGGGAGAGCTCCCAGCCGGGATGGGATGGGGTGCAGGGGTGGGTCTGGGGCAGCACAGGGGCTGACAGCCCCTGCAGGCTCCTGGGTGGAGCTGCGGTGTGGCCCAGGCTGCCCCGAGCCCGAGCTGGCACCTTCGCCGTTCTCCTGCCACGCCGACGTGGAGCAGATGCTGCTGGAGGCCCAGCTGGAGACAGAGAGCACTGACGGGTGAGTCCAGAGCCCTGCTGAGCTGTGGCTGGTGCTGAGGGCCACAGGCTGGGCTCAGTAACTGAGGGCTTCTATTTGCAGGGCCCTGCTTGTGCTGGGCTCCCCAGCCTGGGATGACGACGGAGCCAGCCATGGGAGTGATCAGCCAGGGGAGAGTGAGGTGCTGCCTGCCCACAGCCAGCCCCCACCAGGCTGCCCCCACCCCCGGCAGGTGAGGGAGCTGCCCCCACCACACCCTGCTGTGCCCCCAGGCCCTGCTCTGACCTGCCCTGTGTCTCTTTCCAGTGGGATGCACCAGAGGAAGCCAAGTGGAGGCAGCGACGCCTGACAGCATCCCTGGGCTGGGCCTGTACCCGCTGCCCTCGGTATCTGTCTCCAAAGTAAGTCCTGTGTCCCCCACCAGCACATCCTGCTGGTCCCCATCCTGCTGTCCCTGTGTCCCTGTTAACCATAAACTTTCTCCAGGGAATTTGCCTTTGTGTGCTCCCCCCAGCCAGTGCTGTGGAACCTGCAGGAAGGTGCAGTGGGGAGGAAGAAGAGACTTTTCAGTTCAGAGCTTCTCCTGCTCTTCATCCCCTCGCTCCTGCTCAGCCATCTGCTGACTCTGGGGCTGGGGTAAGTGTTCACCATGGGGCTGGGGGAGTAAAGAACACTCCTGCATTTGGGCTGCTCATCCTTGGATGCTGTCATGCACCACTGCTCCCAGCAGCTGCAGTGGTCTGCTGCCATCTCCCCTTGCTCCTGGCTTGCTGGGGCCCAGCACCAGTGCCTCACAGTCACTCTCTCCAATCCAGGATCTACATTGGGAAGCGCCTGGCAGCCTCCTCGGCCAACCCTCTGTGAGGAACTGGGCAGGCAGCACCTGCTGCTCCGCTGGGAATGTGGGGAGAGCCCGGCCCCAGCGCAGCCTGACCACTCCCAGGCCCCACGTCTGTGGCAGGAGGCGCCTTCTCCCCGTGTCTCCCCCTCAGCCCTTGCCTTGGGAGCTGATCCCACTCTCCCCCGTAGATCTGAACCCACTGATGGCAGCTCCCAGCTGCAGGCAGCCCCTGCCCTCCCCAGCCCCTGGTTACAGGTCCAGATCCCCCTGTAACAGATTGTAAATACAACTGAGCCCACCTGAATAAAGAGCCCTTTGCCAGCTCAGGGGCTGAGCACTGAGTCCCCTCCCTGTGTCTGGCCAGCACAGCCTGGCTTGGGAAGTGACCATTGGGCACCCTGGGGCAGGAGGGCGACTCCTTGTGCTTTGGGGTGGTACCAGCTGGGGATGAGCCCCCTGGGCGAGCTTTGGGCAAGCAGGGGTGGGTGCTGGGGCTCACCCACGTGCTCAGCCTCACACAGATGCCCAGCTGATGCATTTGCCCTTTATTAGCCATGGCTGCAGTGCAGAGGCAGGAGCTGAGCGTGGCATGGCCACTCAGGGCAGTGACACCTGCCTGGGGCAGGTGGCAGGTGTGGGCAGGAGAGGTGGCACTACAGAGCATGAGGCTGCCAGAGCCATGTGCACACCTGGCTGGCTCCTGTGCAGTCCAGGCCAGGAATGTGTCCTGGTGCTGCAGGATGGGGTAGGATGGGAGCTGTCGTGTGAGGGGAGAGCAGGAATCATGCAGAAATGTCACGGGGGAAGTCACCAGCTCCCTGCCACTGGCACAGTCTGTGGGCAGCTCAGGAGGAGGGAGGGCTGTCCTCATGGCTGGGAGGGGCTGCATGTGTGAGAGCTCAGCATGGCTCCAGTGGCATAGGAAGCATCCAGAGCCAGGTGGGTTCCAGCCTCAGGGGACACCTGGAGGGTGGCAATAGCCAGAGCTGGCAGGACACGGGGTGGCAGTGCCTGGTACACACAGGGAATCCCATGGCCATGTGGGATGCTCTGGGGGCAGTGCTGCAAGAGGTGCTCCAGCAGGTGAGAATCAAGCAGGGCTGTGGGTGCAGCAGCTGGCTGGGCACAGACACTCTGGGCAGGGGTGGCCCCTGCAGACAGTGCAGCCGTAGGTGGCATCAGAGCTGTGACAATCGCTTGGATTTGGGTGGCGGCAGTGGCGGTGACTTGAGGCTTCTGCTCCCATTCACTGGTGGGGATGTGGATGTCTGCAAGCAGAGAGGGAGGTGAGGGGTGGTGGGGCTGGGGGCCAGGGCCAGCCAGTGGCTCCCCTGCAGTACCTTCCCTGCAGCTGCAGCGTCGCTGTGCTCCAGGAATGTCTCGTACACTGCGGCGCTGAACTTGCGGGGCAGGGGTGGGAGCTTGCTGGCGCTTTTCACACGGCCACCAAAGCCGGTGGGAGACAGAGATGAGCCTGTACAGGCAGGAGAGGTGGGATGGAGGCTCAGCCAGCCTGGAGGTGCACAGGGCCCATCAGTGTGCCCAGGGCTCTAAATATCCAGGGCTGTCAGGGCTCCTGCCTATGGCAGTGTGGCAGTGCTGAGCAGAGGGGACAGAGGTGCCATGGGATGTGAGCCCAGCCAGGGGCAGGGGGCTGGCTCCCACCAGAAACAGCTCTTGGCACCAAGACCCAGTGGCACAAGGTCCAGGATCAATGGCTGCAGCCCCGCAGGGAGTGTTCAGCAGGGGACGTGCCTGTGCTCCCACTCTGTGCCACCACAAGGGGGTGAGGGGACCTGTGCTGGGCAGGGCACAGCCCGGCTCGTGGGACTGCAGGGACTGTCAGGAGGGTGGCCTGGCAGGTTGTACCTGCAGTGCTGGGCTGAGCACCGGCAGCAGCTCGGCTTGCCGGGGGCTGTTTCCCATCAGCGCTCAAGCTGCTCTCACTCATGATGCAGGAGAGTCTCCGCTTCTCATCCTGGGGCACAGAAGGAAGGCTCAGCACCTCGGAAGGCCAGGCTGCATGGCAGCCTCTGCAGCCCTGGTCTCCAGCCTTGTGCCCCTCCAGCCCCTGCTCCTGCCCTCCCTAGCTCAGGAGCTGCCACCAGCCCCTCGAGGGATCCCATCCATGCTGGGGGCTGGTGCTGCAGGCAGGACCAGGGGCTCTGGGTGCAGCAGGACACCCAGGGGAGTGCGAGTAGGGCCCCAGGGAAGCACCAGGACTGAGCTGAGCATCACCTTGGGCTCTGGCAGCTCTGAGATGGACTGGCGTGGTTCCTGCCGCCGGGGCCCGAAGATGGAGCTGGCGCGGTTCTCCCTGCGCTCGTTCCTGTGATCCTCGCTCTCAGAGGGGCGGGGGGCAGGTTTTGGGGTCGGGGGTGCCTCTGTGCTGTGGGGTGATTGAGACAGGTGAGGGGCAGCAGGGGAAGGAGGAGCAGGGCTATGCCCTGGACCAGCTGGAGCAGCACTGGGAGCAGCTGCACTCAGCCAGGCACCATCTATGGCAGAGCTCAGCAGGGGAGGTTTGGGGGACAGGAGGGGATGGCTCAGGTGACAGCACGGTCCAAGTGAGCCTGAGGCTCACCTCCATGAGCCCCATAGAGACAGGGCACAGTGGTGGGCTGGCAGGACAGACTCCTGAGATGCTCTTGGCATAAACAGAAGGTGGAAGGCAGAGGAATGGGGAGGTGGGAGAAAAGCATGTGGGCAGAGTGAGGGAGGGCTGAGGGGAGTGAGAGGGGACAACCAGCACTCCCCAGTGCAGCACTTGCCTGGCTCCAGCGTGGCTCAGCTGGTCCCAGTCAGGTACCCAGGCTATGGAGCGGGGTCGGCCACTCCGCCGGTCCTCAAAGAACATCTGAGAGACAGCCAGGATGGATGAGAGGGCAGAGCCCACTCAATCCTTCCCTGGGCTCAGCCAGGGCCATCAGTGCCCTCTCTGCTTCTGTGACAGTGCTGTGCCCCTCCTGGGGCAGGCAGGAACCCTGAGATCCCCCATGCCCAGTGCTCCTCACCCTGTTCCTGCCCCAGCTGTGGCCTCAGCCAGCTGCTCCCTGCTGCCCCACACCGGTGTTGGCTTGCCAGCTGTCACCCCCACGGTGCCAGGCGCTGCCTGTGACCCCCAGCCGTGCCCCATGCCCCATGCCCACCCCCGTGGCACTCACCATCTCCCGCACCCCGTACTGACTCTCCACCTTGGCCCGCAGCTGCTCGAAGCACTGCTCCATGCGCTCGTGGAACGGCCGCAGGTCCTCCGTCACCTTCTGCCCATGGATCCGGATGCCCTCTGCCAGCAGAGGGATCTGTGGGAGAATGGGGACACGTGGGGCTCCCCGGGATGGGGAGGGACAGCAGACACTGGGGGCAGCTGCCCCTGCCAGAGGGACCTGGTACCTGCCAGGCAATCAGGTCCTTCAGCTTCTCGATGTTCCCCGCATCCTCAGGGTGCTCCTGCATGTAGGGCTCCTGGAAAAAAGCCTGCAACGACCCTCCTCAGTGCCACTGCTGGGCTGGCCCAGCCCCACACAGGCTGGGGAGGGTGGAGTGGTGCCACTGCTGGCCCCAATGCAGCCCCTGCGTGTCCTCACCTTCTCATACTTGGCGAAGCCGCCCATGACTGCAGGGTCCACGATGCCATTGAGCAGCATGGAGAGAGGGTTGATGGGCAGGCTGGGGTCGTTCTGATGCCTGTTGATCTCACTCATGATTTTCTCGTTGGTTTTCATCATGGTCTCAATGGCATTTTCCAGAGGAGAAATGATGATCTGTGTACAGGGAGGGGTCAGCACTTGTTGGTACAGCCACCTACCCCCTCCTTGTTAAGGCTGGCAGGATGGGCTCTCCCCAGCCCAGCAGGAGGGACCCCTGGGGTGCACATCTCACCCCATGAAGCCCCTCAGAGCCCTCAGGTGCCTGGGGCTGAGAGAGAGCTCACAGGGATGTGCTGGCCATGCTGATCCCTGCTCCCAGCACAGCGTCAGTCCCATGGGCACGAGGCAGCAGCGAGGCTACAGCAAACCTGGGTAACCCCTGCTGTCACTTTGGGGCTGCAGCTGTGCACAGAGGGGTGCACAGCCTGAGCACCAGGACAGACACACTTGCAGCACTCATGCAGCCATACGTCCTTGTGCCTGCAGCATCCTGTGACAGCCCAGCAGGGCACATCACATCACTGCCGTGGCTCCTGAGACTCCCTGGATGCTGGCCGAGCACAGGCCAGGCAGGACACGCTCCCCATGCCCCATCTTGAGCTCCTGGCAGGATCCTGGGAGGGCCCTGCTGCCCCCCAGCCCTCTCCTCACCGTCTCAGTGGAGGTGACAACGAACCAGCGCAGGATGCCAGGCAGGGGATAGGCTGTCCTGAAGGTTGTCCTCTCAATCCACATGTTCTGTGGGAAGAGCAGCAGTCTCTCCCCACCCTTCTCCCATCACTCTGGGTCACCCCTGGCTGCCCCACAGCATGGGGAGCTCCCACCTCCATGGGCACAGGACCACCACCTTCCCCACCCCAGGACCAGGAATCCTCTGTCTCTCCTCTGGACCCTTTGCAGGGTCCCCCCAGCTCTGCTGTCCCTCCCAGCTGAGGGTCCTGGCAGCTCCTCCCAGCACTCACTGCAAATTCATTGTCGGGATCATTCGGGCCCCTCTTGAATGGCCGTGAGTAGCTGAACCTCTGGACATGGTTGGCTTTGTAGAAGCTGTGGGGAGGGAAAGGGCAGAGATAAGAGATGATCCCCACTGTTTCCCAGCCACTCACACAGAGCAGTGCAGGGGCTCCCTGTGCTGGACACTCACTTGGTGATCTGCTCCGGGATGCTCCGGCCCCTGAGCCGGACCTTGGCCTCCTCTGCTGGCTGCACAGTGAAGCACTGGATGTCTGCGGGAGTGAAGGAGCCACGGGCACACACTGGAGGACAGGGCTGGGGGAGGGGGGCTGCAGAGCCCTGAGGGTGAACCCCAGGGGTACAGAGAGGCATTTAAGGAATTCCCACATGGAGAGTGATGGACAGAGACCCACCCACATTCCCTGTGCTCAGAGGATACACTGCCCTGGGGAGTCAGTGATGTCCTGGCCAGGGGGAGAGGTGCTCTTCAGCTTCTCAGCATTGGGGAAGGGGCTCAGCAGCTGCATCTCAAAGTCCTCACGCCGCTCATACTCCTTGCCCCGGTAGATGAAGACCTTGTTCTGCAGGGTAGGAAGGTGACAGCTCATCCCTGTGCCAGAGCAGGGCCAGCAAGCACCAGAGCATTGGGATGCTGGTGCTGAAAAGGCTGCCAAGCAGAAGACACTCCCCTCTAGAAAAAAGTATCTCCCCAAACTCAGGAACTAGAGGGAAAAGAAAGAAGGCACACAGAGAATCAGGACTGGTGCCAGCCAAGCAATGTCACTAAGGTCAAATCCTGCCTGACAAATTTGGCTTCCACAAGGGCATGGCAGTACAGGTGGATGGGGGGGAGAGGACTGGACTTGTTCAAACCATCTGACCCTGACCCAGTCTCCAGGACAGACATGGATGCTGGGTAAGGAATAGTCTGGATGATGACAGAGAGCTGTGGTTCACAGCTCCACATCCAGGTGGAGAACAGTGAGGAGTGGCTTCCCTTGGGTATTGAGGTGGCAGCTGGGGAGCTGCTCTGGTCCTGCTTACCCTCAGGAAGGTGGGGAAGCCCTGCCCGTAGTACCCCACGGCAAAATAGTCCGGGCTGGGCCGCAGCACCTTCAGGATCTTCTCGTAGAACTTGGCTTCCCGTTGCTGCAGAGGACAGGGGCAGGATGAGGACAGGCTCTGCAGACCCCCCATTCCCCCCAGCTCATCCCCACTATCCTGCCCTGCCAGCAGCACCCACCAGGATGTCACTCAGCATTTCGTAGTCGAACACGTGGCTCTCGTACTGCTCCGCCAGCTCCTTGCAGATGTGGATGGCCTCCTCCCACATCTGGAGAGGACAGGGGACAGGACAGGGCCCCCCAGTGCAGGGTGAACTGGGGAAGGGGGGCCAGGGACTTCCAGCACCCCTGCCCCCTGTGAGGAGGGGGAGAGGGCTCTCCTGTGGGGACTGCTGGTCCAGTGGGCAGCAGAAGGACTTGGCTTCCCACCCTGTCCAGCCCACCCCATCAAGCTTTTGTCCTGAGATGTCCGAGCTGCCAGCCCCTGGCAGTACAAGGACTGTGCTGGGATGCCATGGGACAGGATGGGATAGGGATGGGATGAAGGACAGTGGCTGTGGGGTGAACCATCCAGCCCAGGCTTACTGCAGGGCAGCTCCAGCCCTCCTGCAGCAGTGGGGAGTGAGGGGCTGTGCTGAGAATGGGGTCTGGCAACTTGGAGCAGGGGCCAGTGGTGGCAAGGGGGCCAGGCTTGCTCTAAGCCAGCTCAGCTCCCTCCAGCTGCAGAGTTTCAGAGGCTGCAGGGTCTGTAAGGGCAGGTGGCCACACTCACCTTGCCCTGGTCGAAGTATTCGATGATCTGGTTGTACAGAGCCTCCTTCAGCTGGCGCTGCGTGTGCAGCTGCAGGCTGTGAGGGCCCGGCACGGGCGCTGCATTCGACTCCTCTGACCACTGCACAAGGGAGCAGGGACCTGTCACACCCAGCCCAGGGGGCTGCCCCCTCCTCACAGCCCCCCCAGTGCCCCGTGCCCACCGTGAGCAGCCGGGCGTGCAGCAGCAGCGTGTAGGCTCCCTCCGTGTAGTTCTCATAGCTGATGTGCAGGTCCTTCAGCTTGTACAGGTACCTGGGAGTGACAGTCCCATGTGTCAGCTGGCAGAGATTGGACACAGAGCACCATCACCCTGCCCCTCAGGCCGCTCTGCCAGCCCCATCCCACTGGGAACGCTCAGGACCTCCCACTCCAGGTGCTGCCCGTGTTCCCAGGGCTGTGCTCACCTGATGTACATGGCCTGGCGGTCAATCTCCTTGTAGAAATTCTGTGGAAAGGCAGATGAGGCTGTTTGAGTGGCCCCAGGGGTGGCCATGTGCCACAGCCACCCACACTGCCACCCACCCTCTGGGTCATGGTGCTGCCAGGACTGTCCCCACACAGGGATGGGGTTGAGGAGCTGCACAGTGATTCCAAGGGATGCCAGCTCTGGCACCATGTGCACCCCTCTCTGCTGTGCCAGGGGCACTGTGGGGACCTGGGGAGGCATGGGAACAAGCCTTGGTTGCCCCAGGGAGCTGGGGATGAGCCCTGCCAGCCTCAGGGAGCTGCAGCAGGGCACAAGTGCTCACCAGGAGGTTGACAGTGCAGCTCATGCTGTAGGTCTTGTTCTCGTCATTCATGACAGCTCTGTAGTCCAGGAGCCGCTCCAGGAGCTCGCTCACCAGCCTCACAAAGTCCTCTCCAGGCTTGGCCAGCTCAGGGTGGCTCTGGCAGCAGCTCAGCAGGCTGGGGGAGAGAGGGGGCCACGGGTCCCACTGCACAGCCAGCTCAGCAGTGCTCCCACCACTGCCCTGCTCAGCACCAAAGGGCAGGGACATCATCCAGGGCAGGAGTAATTCCTGGGGCAGAGATAACACCTGGGGCAGTGCCATGACCTGAGGCAGGAGTAATTCCTGTGGCAGGGATAACACCTGGGGGAGGAGTAATTCCTGGGGCAGAGATAACACCTGGGGCAGTGGCATGACCTGAGGCAGGAGTAATTCCTGTGGCAGGGATAACACCTGGGGCAGGAGTAATTCCTGTGGCAGAGATAACACCTGGGCAGTGGCATCACCCAGGGCAGGGGTCTCACTTAAGGCATAGGATAATTCCTGGGGCAGGACAAGGATAATTCCTAAGGCAGGGATGTCACCAGGGGCAGGGAGGGGCAAAAAGCACACGATGGTGCTCAGGCACCAGCTTTCCTCCTCCTCCTTTTCCCTGTGGCACACTCCGGGCCAGGGCACAGAGTGAGGAGGAGTGGGATGGCAGGGAATGGTGACAGCAAAGGGCCGTGCCCTGGGGGAGGGTGGCAGGGATGTCACTGCACACTCACATGCTCTTGAACAGCTGCATGTACTGCTCGTCCCCCCGGCCACCCTCCACCTCGCTGTCCAGCCTGCGCAGGATCTCATCCTCAAACTGCACATGAGATAAAGGTGGGCTGAGCTCAGAGACCATCCTAAAAAGTCAGTCTGAGGTTTCTCTGATCTGCCTCCCGACCATCATCAGAGACTGAGACCCCGGACCCCACCGCTGCTCTGGAGCTGAGCTCTGGCCTGGCCCAGGTGGGTGCTGGCCCAGGGCTGTTTGTGGCTGTCCCTGGTGCTGCCCAGGGCTGTTTGTGCCTGTCCCTGGTGCTGGCCCAGGGCTGTTTGTGACTGTCCAGGGCTGTTTGGTGTCCCTGGTGCTGCCCAGGGCTGTTTGTGCCTGTCCCTGGTGCTGGCCCAGGGCTGTTTGTGACTGTCCCAGGTTCTGCCCAGGGCTGTTTGTGACTGTCCCAGGTTCTGGCCCAGGGCTGTTTGTGCCTGTCCCTGGTGCTGCCCAGGGCTGTTTGTGCCTGTCCCTGGTGCTGCCCAGGGCTGTTTGTGCCTGTCCCTGGTGCTGCCCAGGGCTGTTTGTGCCTGTCCCTGGTGCTGGCCCAGGGCTGTTTGTGCCTGTCCCTGGTGCTGCCCAGGGCTGTTTGTGCCTGTCCCTGGTGCTGCCCTGGCACGCTGCTCTCAGCAGGGTGCTGGTTATAGCTCCCTGCTCCTGCCCCTGTTTGTTGGAGCAATGATCTCCACATACAATAGCCCATAAATCTCCCCACCTTTGGGCCAGAGGCCACTCGCTTTGGAAAAGGACTACAAAAGTGACTTTCCTAAAGAACTTTGAGATCTCTTTCTCCCCAACAGATCAGAGACACGTCTATCATTGGACGACTTGAGGACGACATCCCGTCTGTTGGCAGCTATTCCCCCTCCTTTCTCTCTCTTTCTCCACTTTTACTTTGTTTCCTTTATCTCTCTCTCTCTCTCTTCTACCACAAAACTGAATTGTTTTCACACAATAAACTGCATTGCTGCTTTCTGCTGAATAAAACCTGAGTGTCTTGCTTTTTGTCTTTTGCACCCCGGGGTCGAACGAACCATCACGACTCCCACTCGGGTTGAGCGGATCGTGACACCATCCTAAAGAGACGGTTCCGGTCCCCGCTCCCCGGCCGTGCCACTCCCCTGGTGTGGGTGGCTCCCACCCCATCCTGCTCCCGCAGGAGCTGCCCTGGCCCTCACCCGGCTGAAGCTGCCGGTGAGCCGGTGCTCGCACAGCATCATGTCGAAGAAGATGGGGATGGTGGATTTGCGCAGCTCCAGCTCCGGCACCAGCGTCATCTCCAGGATGGGACCCACCATGCCCGGGATAAACTCGATCTTGCGCTGGCCTGGGAGGACAGGGAGAGCTGGGGCGGGGGCAGATCCACAGCCCTGCATGTCCAAACCCGCTCCCCACTCCCACTCTGGGGACGCTGCTGATGGACATCAGCCCACAGAGACCCAAAAATCCCCCATCGCTGCACACCGCGGCTCACCGAGGCTGTACCACATGTCCCGGATGGATGCTCCGATCGTGGCTCTCATGTCCCCATACCTGCCGGGACAGGGGTCCGTCAGCACCGCTCTGCAGCCCCCGGTGTGCACAGCCCTGCTGGCTCATCCCAAAATCCCTGACCTCGTGGCGTGGGGGCAGCCCGGGGCAGAGACCCGAGGTGTTCCTGGGCGGGCGGGGCGGGGACTCACTTGGCCAGGATACTGTTGCGTTTGGCCGGGGAGAAATTCTCCAGCTGCAGGGAGTCCTGGGTGAGGAAAGCCACGGCCAGGTGAAAATAGTTGTTCCAAAGCTGCAGTGGAAGCACAGGGATGAGTGCCCGGCTCACCTGGCCCGAAGCAGGACTGAGGCAGCACCCACCCACCTGCAGCTCGAAGTCGCTGTTGCTCAGGAACATCTCGGTTAAGGTGGTGCCAAAGTGGTTGATGGCACGCAGGAACTCCCTGGGGCGAGTGAGCACCGGCACTGGGTGAGGGCAGTGCCCACCATCACACAGCGGGGGAGGTCCTTTGTGCCCACTTCAGTGCCCCCAAACACTGTCCAGCACACCAGGGTGCACGTGCAGAGCCATGCTCCAGTGCCCACCTGTCCCGAGGCATCCCAGGTGCTCACACCCACCCCAGCATCCCCCTGCGGGTCCCTCCCCATCCTGCAGAATCCCTCACCGATTCTGCACCATGTTCATCACCATCCAGTCACCAGGATACACTGTCTTCCCAATCAGGTCCTTGAAAAGGATAAAAGTCTCCATGAGGAAGTCCTGCAAGGGAGGGAGAGATGTCAGGAGCTGTGCAGGACTGCAGTGCCCTCCGGGGGACGCTGTGAGGGAGGTGCTGGTGCCAGGGGCGTTGCCGTGGGGCAGCACTCACCATCAGCTCGGGCCGGGAGGGGAAGGCCTGGATGTAGGTGCTGTAGTGGTCCTTGTCCATCTGGCTCAGGATGGCGGCCATGCAGGCCACGTAGTGGCTCTGGGGGAGAGGAGCTGCTCAGGCCCTGCTGGGTCCTGCAGCTGCACCATGGAACAGGACACTGTCCTTGTTCCTCCAGTTCGTAACCCAGAGCCCCAACTGCCCTGGGGTCTGTTCACCTCCCACCTTCCCTGGTCCCTCCTTCCCCAGCTCCCCAGACCTCTCCTCCTGGCCCGTTCATGTCCAGTTCCCAGACTGTGCATGCCACTCCTGCACCCACCATGATGCCAGAGGGATGCAGGTGTAATTATCAAGTGGTGCTGAAGCACCTCTGTCATTTTTGACATAATTTAAGGCTGTTTGTGGATGTAAGGGCATTTTGAAAATGGCAAGCAAGTTCCTTCTGCAGTGAAGGGTTCCAAACTGAGCCCTCAGCTCCACTCCAGGAGGCTCCCAGCCTTGTAGCAACACAAGTGGAGCGTGCCTGAGTGGGTGCTGCCCAGAAATCTGCCCCAGAGACACACCCGAGGCTGGAAGCTACAGAAAAGGGCAGCTGGTTTTGGGTAAGAGCATCGTCTGGCGTGCCCAGGAGGAGTGATGGCTCTGCCGTGCCCCGGTGTCACTGATGGAACTTTGTGGGTGGCTTCAGGTGCCAACCCATCCCCAGAGACTGCTGTGCCACCGCCACTGCCCATCCCGGCTCCTTCCAGCCCTGGCACTGCCGGAGCTTCCTCCTGGATTCCGGCAGGGACGGAGCCCCAGGCCAGACATTGCCAACCACAGCCCGACCGAAGCGGGCTGCTTGGGCAGGGATGTGATGCTGCTGCTGGCCAAGGGCTTCAGCTTCGCACCACCAGCCCCTGGGCAGCCCCGGGAGCTCCTCGGGATGGGGCGCAGCCCACCGGGGGCTGCGGCGGGGAAGGAACGCGCGCCCACGGCCAGTCCTGGGCCACGAGGGGTTTGCAGGGAATTCTCTTGCGGATCAAACGGATCAAACCGCACCAGCTCCCGCTGCTTCGGGACTCCATGCGGTGCCGCGGCCCCGCCGAGCGCTGCCCCGCGCAGCAGCACCGGCACACCGGGGACCCGCGGGACCGGGGAGCGCAGCCACCGCTCCGCTCCCGGTGCCGGCACCGCGGCTTCTCCGGGGCTCCGGTGCTCGGCTCCGGGCGCGCTCCCCACGGCGGGGCTCCGCCCCCGCCCCGCTCCGCCCCCACGGCTCCGCCCCGGTACCGGCGAGCGCGCGCCGCCCCGCCCCGCCCCGCCGAGCCCCGCGCCCGCCGCTGCCGGACCCGCGCCGCCAACGCCGCCGCCGCCGCCGCCGAGCAGCAGGTACCGGGCGGGATGGGGGGAGGAGGCTCCGCCGGTGGAGCGGGGCGGCGGCCGCACCGGGTGCTGCGGCCATCGGCCCTGCGGCGCCGGCCGGTACCGGGAAACCCCGGGCGGTGCCGCGGCCGGGGGTGGGAACCCCGGGGCTGGGAGCGGTGACACTGTGCGGGGAGCCCCGAAACCGGGACTGCGCGGCGGTGCGGGGACCCGGGGGTGCGGGAGCGGTGCGAGTACCCCCGGCCCGCGGGATGCGGGGACGGGGCGAGTAGCCGAGCTGGACTGGCGAGGGGGATCCTCGGTGTCCCCCAATCCCCGGGGGTCACGGCATCTCCCTGTCCTCCCTTCCTTTGCTCCCGGGGAACTGCTGAAGGCACGGGGACGGTGGCACCGCGCACCGAGCATCCTCCGGCGGGCACCGTGCGCCGAGCACCCCGCACCGAGGGTGCACCGAGCCCCCTGCGCTGGGCACCCCGCTCCCCTCCCCGTGGCGGCCGTGGCGGGGGTCCCTGGGGGGACACAGCCGTGCTGGAACGGTGGCACGGTGTGTAGCCTATGGAGGTGCATCTGCGGTGGGAGCTGCTGCGTTTGAGGGGTCGAAGACCCCCACGTCGTGCCGCGGTGCCGCAGCCTCGCCCTGTCCGCCCCAGCCCGCTCGCTGGGTCGCTGCGTGCTTGGAGCCGCTCTGGGGAGCAGCCAGGCGGGCTCAGCTCCGCTCCCCCTCGTTAGGAACGCGTCCGTCAGCCGGGGCTGTGCCGGGTGACACACGCACACGCAGATCCATCCAAGGATGTCACTTTCGGCACCGCGCGCCGCGGTGACGCCGGCCGGGGCTGGAGGGATTCAGCCCACGTTGCTCCCGGCAGCTCCCGGCGCCCAAGGCCTTGTGTCCGCCGGCGGAGATGCGGGATGCGGGAGCGAGCCCCGGGCAGTCCCGCGAAATGGGGGTGTGCCGGTCCCTCCCGGGGTGCCCCGGTCCCGATCCTCCCCGCGGGAACGCACACAAACCCCGCTGGAGCCGCGGGAAAGGGGCCGAGCTCTCCGCGGAGCCGCTTTCGTGTCGGGAGCACGAGGTGGACACGTATGAGTAACCACCGGGCCCCGGCCGTGCCAGCACGGGGACATACGGGGACATCGCTGCCAGCTGCTCGCTCCGAGGGGCACAGCGCGCTCAGTGCCAGCAGCAGCTCGCAGCGATCTCCACACTCGGCCCCTCCCGGGGCTACGGGAACGAGCCCCCGGGCACAGCCGGGACGCGGGGACCGCCGGCTGCGCTCCCTCCCTCGGGCACAGCCGGGCTGGGAACGGCACCTCCGGCCCTTCCCTGTGTCCCCTCTCCGCAGGGAGCGTTCGTCCTTCCGGCGCGCTCCGAGGAGCTGGATGTATTTCGTCGCAGAAGCTCCTTTGGACTGAGGTTGTCTTCCTTACAAATGATAATTATTGTAATTACTTAATAGCACGGTGGCATGCAGAGGCCACAGATAATTAGTGGGTCTATTCCTGTCCCTGCTAACAACACTACTCCAGTCCTAACCAGTGCGGTGGGCAGAGCCTGCCCTGTTTGCAGAGATGGTCTGGACTGTTCGGTGGTGGGGAAACTGAGGCACGAGGCGAAGGAAGACACTTCCTAATTCCCGAATTCCCTTGGTAGCCAGCGTTGTCTAAAGCGCATGGCGATAAAGGGGGGCAGGCTGCTCCGTGGCATTGGGAATGCACTTAAAGGCAGGAATTTGTATTCTGGAAGGACGTTCTCAGCGCTGGGAGCTGCAGCTGCAGAGGCTGTGCTGCTGGCTGCCGGCACCGTGGCTGGTGGGACGGGGGCTGCCCCAGGGGGACCCTGCTGCCCCCGGGACTGAGCCCCCCCAGCCTGCACTGGTGTGTGCAGGAACTGCTGGGCGGTGAAGCCTTTCCAGCTTTTTCCAGAAGGGTGTTCTGGGGACAGTTGGTGGCTTTCTGATGCCATTTCTGGCCTGTGAGGGAGCCCACAGAGCCCTTGTCGCCCAGGGTGCCCTGGCCCAGGTGGCTGCTTTGCACTCTGGGGCAGGTGGGCTCCAAATGGGTGCCCAACCCCTTCTCCAGAGCTGGGACATCCTCCCTGGAGAGCACAGGGCTGTGGGGTTCTGCAGATGAGCTGGGTCTCCTGTGGCCAAAAATCTCTGGGCCGTGTCCCACTTCCCTTGTCCTGTCCCTGCTGCAGGATCAGCCCATGCTGGAGATGCCAGCAGAGCCCTGGGTTTTGGTGCTGGGCACCAGCCGAGCTCTCTGGGCTGGATCTCCATCACAAGGATCTTCCCAGGGCAGTGTAGCCACACAGGGCATCTCCAGGGTGAGGAGGAGGATGGCATTGCCCATACCCCATTCACTGGGAAGGAAGCAGCAGTGCAGGGTGTTCTTCCTCCCAGGGTGGTGTCTCCTGCAGCCCCGGGGGTGACACTGAACCACAGTGCAGGCAGCAGCTCCAGGGATGCTCGCCTGCTCCTCCACGGATGTGGCCGGGGGAAGCGCTGGGACACGGAACAAACTCCTCCTGAGCTGCTGCTGCTCCGCACGCTCCGTCTGCCCCGCTCTGCCCGCGCTCCCCGCGGCAGGTCACTCCACCTCTTCATGTCTCATTAAAGCAGCGATCCCGATGCTCCTCTGCCTGGCAGAGAGGTGGGAACGCCAGCAGGTAGCACAGGGAACAGAGACACCACTGCCATGACAGCCGTATTAGCATCCACGGGAGACAGAGGAATAATTTGGTTTCCGCAGCTTCTGAAGGCTCGTGCAGAGGCTTTGTACTCCCGCCTTCCTGACCGTGTGCAGCCTCCATCTGCAGCACCGGCACACCCGCAGCCGGAGGGGAGCCATGGCAGCCGAGCTGGTGACCCCCGCGTGCCGCGGGGATGTCACTCCTCCTCCCCCGGCCGATGGCATCCCTGCCACGGGCATGAGCCACACGGCACGTGTGGCACTGAGCCGGGAGCCTCAGTGGCCACAGAGAGGAGCCTGCGGGGTGGCCGTGGGTGCTGGCACCGTGGGGAGGTGGGTGGAGGGGGCTCCCTGTGCCAGAGCCTTCTCCTGGGCCCCGTGGCTGGGAGGGTGACTAATGTTCCCGCAGAGCACTTCAGCCAGTGACCTACATAGGGCTGAGTGTGGATCCCTGGGCTCGTGGAGCCGCCGCTCGCACTGGGACCCGCCTGCCACTGCCACTGCCAGAGCCCCTGGGCCATGCTGGATGCAGGGCTGGGGGGACTGCAGGGCACAGGCACCCCAGGCATGGCCCTGGTGGCAGGGACAGCGCCTGTGTCCTCGGCCAGGCCAGCCCAGGGGTCCTGGGGGAGCCACAGGGGTGTTGGAGCAGAGCCTTGCTGAGAGGGAGGGGGTCAGGCACTGCCAGGTCCATCAGGGACATGGCGAGCTGGCCTTGGGGACAGGAGCCCAGCTGGACTCAGGGAGTGCTGGGAGTGTGGCTGGAGAAGGGGCATCTCCTTGCTGGGCACTGTGAGGGCTGAGCAGCGAGGAGGGAGAAGAGGTGCTTGAGCAGAAGCTCCGTTGGCACGAGTACAGTGGGATATAAACTGGGATTAACTGCCTGCAGGAAATGAGGAGGCTGTGAGGCTCCCAGCAGCCGAGTTCTGGAAGAGCCTCCAAGAGAAGCACGAGGGCAGGGCATGAGCTGGCTTCATGGTGGAGCTTCCTCAGCAAGGAACCAGATTTTGGGTGTGCAAGCTGCCTGAGGAGCTGCTCCAAGTCCTCCATCCTCGAGTCCCACACATGCTCTGATCTGAGAACAAACACCTCGAGTCCTCCTGGAGCCAAGGGGGGATTAGGCTCTGCTGTGGAGTGATGTGTCATGAGCCTGGTTCCTGCCCCTCCAACTCCTCCTCCTCCAGTGCTGCCCTGCTCCACTGCCAGCAGCACCTCTCTCCCCTCTGGAGATCAGGAAAGTCAGAGGAGTTGCCCCACAAAGGCACTACCTCACGAGCAGAGCCGGGTCATTCACTTCTCTCCTCTGCAGTTCCAGGAGAACCTGACTTCCTCTCTCATAAATCTCATCTCCTGGCTTCCTGTGTCCTAAAGAGAAGATTTATGTGTCTGCTCCATTTTTCCCTCTTCCACGGCATTGCTGGCAAGGGTGAGGGAGAGGATAGGTGGAGAAAGGGCTGAAGCTGGCAGGTAAAGTCTCACACAGGGCAGTGTGAAGCAGGGCTCTGACCTCTGAGGTCAGCCCTGCACCATCAGAGATGTGTTCCATGTTGCAAACCCAGCAGGTTTAATGCCTCTTACTCACAAAATTCACCACCCATTAGCGCTGGCCAGAGAAACCCAGTGCTGGGGCTCTCTAAGGGATGTCCATGAGAAGACATTCCTGATGCTTCTTCAGCTCTTGGGGTCACTCAGTGGAGGAGAGATCATTCCCAACTGTGCAAGCATCCAGCAGAACTCACTGCTGCTGAACTCATGGCATCCACTGTGTCACAGTGGCATCACCTGCGCTCACCTGGATGCCACTGATGTGACCTCCTGTCTCACCTTAACCATAGCCTGGAATTCCCATAGGAACCAGAGGGGGAAAAACACTCAGACCTTGAGAAATTGCAGAGATGGAGGGTCCACCACTGTGCAAAACCTTTCCAAGCTGTTCCTATGCCAGCTGGCCTTGCTTTTTAAGGAAGTTGTTTCTCTGACCTGCCAACATGCATTTCCAGCTGCTGCAAGTGGAGCTTGGAGCTGTCACACAGAGCCCCATCCTGCACAGCTCTTGCCTGCCTCTGTACTGATCTTTTTCCTTCCTTGCTCTTCATTTTCCCCCCTTTCCTCAGTTTCCCTCTGTGGTCAGGGCCGTGGGATGGTTACGAGCAGAGACGTGCTGGTCAGCTGGTTTTAATCCACTTAACGTGTGCCACTTTGCTTTGGGATCATCCTGCTTTCTTCGTTGAAATGTCAAATGCCTCACAGAAATCCGAGTGTGCTCTGTTGAGGCTTTTACCTCCACTGACCAAACTTGGAACCTCATCAAGCCTGGCAGCACATGGGTTAGATGAGCCATGTTCTCCCAGCCCCGTGCTGACTGGTGTGGCTGGTTCACTCTGCCGTCCTTCAGAGGGGAATAACCAAGCACCAAACCCATTCCCTGGGCGGTTCCAGCCCACCTGCATCCCCCAGATCACCATGCCAGGGGTCTGTGGCTCCCTCTGCCACCCACAGGGCTCTCCTGAGGTCACTGTTCAAAGTAGGACCCCAATGTCCAGCAAGGCACATCAGAGTGGAGCATGGCTCCTGCTTTGGCCTTGGGAGGTTTCACAGGTCTCTCCTAGAGGGAGGAGTGACCACAGCCCTGGGGTCCTGTTGGAGGAGACTCTGGAAGGGGCTGTGGTGGGCTCAGGCCCTTGGAGAGGCTCCAGCAGCCCCAGGATTGAGTTGCTGAGCACCATTTCCCAGTAAATGTGCTTGAAGAGTGGCTGGGAAGTGCTGGTGCAGCTGGGTGCCAGGTGCAGCAGAGATGTCCTTTGGAGCCATGAGCAGAGTGGGTTCCTCAGGTTCAGGGACAGTCCAGGAGAGTCCATCAGCCCCTAGGCTGCACCATCCCGATCCCATCCCACAACAGGACTCATTATCCATGCTGGGAGATGCCAGCGTGCTGCAAACAGTGCCCGAGCACAGCTCTAAATCCAACCACAGCACAGAGAAAACGCAGCGATGCGTGGGAGGGTCCTGGCGTGGGTGTTTGACATCCTCAGAACTGTTCCCAAACCAAGTTGCTCCATGTATAATTTATAGGCTTGCCTTTGTCCTTGTGGCTCGTCTCTGATCTCCCGGCAGCTCGGGAAGGCCGAGGGTGCTCCGGCGGGGCCCCGCTGAGTGACTGCGCCGCGTTTGCTGTGTCGGCAGAGAACGGCCTCGGCAGCCGCGGCTCGGGATGGCCCCCAGGGCTGGTCCTGCCCTTGGATCGTGCCAGCAGCGCTCCTGGCCCGTGCCCAGCCCTTGGAGCTGATTCCAGCACCCTCTGCCCCACGCCCCCCTCCGGAGCAGCCTGGCCACACCAAGGCTCCTCTGCAGCGCTCGGCTCTAGCACGGAGATGTGGCCGGCATCCTTCTGCCCTCGGCGTGTTGCCCTTCCTGGCACGGCCACAGCCGAGGCTGCTGGCGAGGGCACCAAGCTCTGGGCACCGGCCATGGCTGTGGCACAAGGAGAGAGGTGACCCCACATCTGTGACTTCAGGGCTGGCTCATCCACCTCAGCGCGGGTGCCCGTGCCCCGGGCCAGGAGGGATGTGGTGATGCAGGAAGCGAGGACGGGCGCCCCTGGCTCCAGCCCCAGCCAGCTCCCTCCTCCGCCTGTTGCTGTCCATACTAACGAGGAGCCCCATCCCATCCCCTCGTCTGCTCCTGCCTCGCAGACATCTCCGGGTGTCTGGGCACGGCTCCAAGCTCGGGAAGGGAAGCGCCGGGCGGCTGGCCGGAGCGTGGAGCAGCATCCCGACGAACGCGGAGCAGGGTGTGCTGAAAAGCCGGGGCGTGCGGGGCCGGGGCGGGCGCAGGGAGAGCTCCCTGCTCCGCTGGGTCGCTGCTCGCTGCCGGCGTGGGCAGCGCTTGCAAGTTTGGCTGTGCCGGCACTGGGGACTCCGGGCTGCTGCGCTGAGTCAGCGCTCCGTGCCAGCAGGAACAAGGCAAGACAGGGAGGGGGTCGGGGGTGTCTGAGCCGTGTGTCCGTCCGCAGGGAGGGCAGGGGGGCTGCGGAGCCGGAGAGGGTGCGGGGACACTGCGGGAGCACCGGGCTGGGGGTGTGGGGCACGGGACGAGGTGTGGTGCGACAAAGCTGAGCCACTGCTCGCTGCGGCTGGAATCTCTGCCTTTGGCTGCGTCCCAAAAGGAGCCGACGGCCTCCCCTGCACCCCGGGACGTCCCAGCAGGGCTCCCGGTGTGCCCCGTGCTCCCGGTGCCCGGGCAGTGCGATGGGCCGGCGGCTCAGAGGGCAGGGGGTGGGTGCTGGGGGTACCTCTGGGACAGGGCTGCGGAGTGGCTCGCCTGGCAGGTGTGGGGAGGAGGAGCCCTGCAGAGCTCCCTGCGGGAACGATGGCAGGGATGGGGATAATGGCAGGGATGGGGATATAGCGAGGTGCAGTCCCCCCGTGACCCCGGGTCCTGCCCCTGTGCCGCCTGTGAGGTGCTGCTGGTGTCAGCGACATCCCCAGCCTTACTGAAGGTTCTCCCTCCTGCTGGTTCTCATGTGTCTGAAGCGGCTCCGTGTCCCCAAGCCACTGTCTCACCACTGCTCACAGAGCTGGTCTCCCGTGCCTGCAGCCCAACCAGCACCTCTGGTGCCCAGTCCGGCCACAACCACACGTGGCACGTCCCCCGTGCCCATCTGGCCATGCCTCACTCGTGATGGGTCCCCTGTGTCACTCTGGCAGGACGGATCCCATGCCGTGTCCCCACGCCTCGTCCATCCCCCGGGCAGGGCTGGTGCCCGTGAGCGGCGGGTGTCCCACGTGCGGGGGTGCCCCGTGTCCGTCCGTCTGTCCCTCACCGGCGCCCCTTGCCCTGGCCCTTGCCCTGCCCTCCCGCTGCCCGCGTCCCGCGCACGAGGCACCAGCCCCGGCGAGGCAGAGCTATTTTTAACAGCCGCTTCTGCTTGATTTGAGCTGTGAACTCGGAACGTGTTTATGCTAAAGGGCTTTCTTTTCCTTTCTCCCTTTGTGCTGAGGAGGCAGCGCCGCAGATCAAAGCCTGTCTCTTCGCGTTTGGTGATGGTGGGCTGGGAGGGAGCCGAGGCGGGAGAGGCGGCCGGCAGTTCCACGGGGACACTCGTGTCCTCGGGGGGCCGCGGTGGCTCGGCCGGGTCTGACGCACCTCTCTTTGTCCCCGCAGGTCCGGGAGCCATGGGCGGGCACGGCCGGCACCGGGCGGCCCGCAGCGGGCGGCTCTGAGCCGCGGGACGCGGCGGGACGATGGGCTGCGGGACGCGGCGGGAGCCGCGGTGCCGGGCAGGGCTGCCGGGGCGGCGAGCCGGGGGCTGTAGGGCCGGGCGGCGGGCAGCATGCCCGGCAGCCCCTCGCCCACCTCCCGCCCAGCATCCCCTGTCCGTGGCGGCGCGGGATGAGGCTGCCCGCCGCCCCAGCAGCTCCGGGGACGGCTGCAGCCCAGGGCTCCCCGCCGCAGCACCCCGCGGCCCTGAGCCATGGTCAGCCGTGAGCCCGTGCCCGGCCCGGCCCCCGCCGGCGAGGGCAGCCAGGAGAAAGCCATGACGGTGCGCTCGGTGCTGCTCAACCGCGACTCGCCCGACATCGAGAGCCGCCTCAAGCGCCGCCGCAACCGCACGCAGCAGGTCCGCTTCAAGGACCTGGTGGAGGCCGGCGCGGGGCGGGCGGGCAGCCCCCGCCCGGGGCCGCGGCCGGCCCCGGCCACAACACCCCACGTGCCTCGCCGCCCCCAGGGACCCCCTGAGCCGGCGGCTCTCCGTGCCTCGCGGCGCAGCTGGCCCCAGGCGCAGCCGGGCTCGCTGACGCTGCCCATGCCCAGGAAGGCGTGCATGAGCACCGCCATCCAGACCTCCCCCAGCCTCCAAAAGCCCTTCCCGGCCCCCAGCCCCGCAGCAAGAGCGTCTGCGATGTGGCGGGGGATGCGCTACCGCCCGCCGTGGCGAGTGCCCGGTGCCAAGGAGCGGCCGTGCCCACCGTGGCCAGCTGGGCTGTGCCCCCGCGGGCCCCCGCCAGCCTCCCCAGCCGCGACCCCACCGCGGTGCTCGCCCAGCACGCCAAGGCGCGCCGCACACCACCACCGCCACCACCCAGGGACCCCCTCCCCCTTACCAGGGCACGGCCCGCTGCGCCCCTCCGGTGCAAAGCTGCACCCCGGAGCCCTGCCCGTTACCCCCAGCCTGTGCCCAGCTCCGCGGGAGCCCCCAGGGCAGCCACGGGCTCACCCCACGCCCGGCCTCCGTGCCCTGCGGCCAGCCCCGGCCGCCCTCCGAGCAGCGGGGCTCGGCCGGAGCGACTCGAGCGGAGCCTGCCCTGCGGCCGCCCCGCGCCCCGGGCCAGCCCTCGCCGCACCGCCGGCAGCCCGTCCCCGCCACGGACACCCACGGCCTCCGCCGGCCACCTCAGGGCAACCCCGCGGGACCCCCGGCCCCCAGCACCAGCTCTGTGCCACCATCTGGGGGGGGCCCTGCTGCGCCTCGCCAGCGCCCATCCCACCAGCGCCGGGCTGGCACAGCTCGGCCGCCGCCACGCCGGACACGACACCAGCCGCCCTCGGCACCTGCAGCCGGCTCCGCGCCGCCGAACCCGGGCATGGCTGGGCAGCACCCGAGGGGCCCAGGGAGCCGCTGGGCACGGCCTCACAGGGCCCCAGCGTGCGGACACAAGCGGAGACCCCCCGGCACGGACAGCCCTGCCTCGCCGCTGAACGGCAGGACGAGCTGCACCACGTCCAGGACCTTCTGCAGCTGGTGGTGGTGGCCAAGGGGCCGGTGGGACCACCAGCGAGGGATGAGGACGCCCGGACATCTCAGGGAGAGGGCCCCCGGGGGCCCGGGGAGCAGGGGGACCTGCATTCCCAGCTGCAGTCCCTGGAAGGGGTGCTGGAGACCAGCCAACAAACCATCCGGGTGCTGCTGGACGTCATCCAGGACCTGGAGAAGAAGGAGGCGCAGCGGGATGGGTGAGTAGGAGGGGACAGAGTGGGGGGCTGTGGGGACAGTGTCCCCAGGGGCTGGGGATGTAGGATGGGGGACCCTGACAGAGATTTGAATGCTGCTGCCTCCTGAAGGTGTTTCCCTCTGAGAAACTCAGAGCTGCTGGCCATGTACACTTGGCTCCACTGTCTTGCCCACAGTGCCTTCCCCGTGCCCAGGGATGGGTGCAGGGGTGCAGGTCTGGGGGATAAGGGGGTGCTGGGCCCCTGCCCAGCTCTGGTGCAGCTGATTTGTCCATTGGTCACTGGGAACAGGGATGTAGAATGTCACATCCCAGTGACAGGTTTAGCCAGGCACCCCATCCCTGCTCATCCATGGGGGTTCCTTTGGCACAAATCCAGGGCCTGGTGCCCTGTGATGGGTGTGACTGCACCCTGGGGAGGTGCCCAGCACCCCCATCCTGCCCTGCCCAGGACCTGATCCATGGGGCAGGGTGTTCCCCAGGCCAATATTCTTTGGCAGATTTCCCAAATGGAGCAAGGTGTTCTAGGTCAGCCCACAATGGCCTGAAGCTGAAATGCTCCAAATTCATCTCACACGAGGGCAACCAAAAAACCCCCAAGAGGTGCTGGCCCCAGCATCCTCCTGTAAAATCTCTGTGGCTTGTTCCTGATGCCCAAGATTGCCGTGATCTATCCATTAAATCAGATGGTTTTGGCTGTAAGTGAAGCATGGGGAACATTGCCCCCGTGCCACCCCTGGAGCAGTCAGTGGGGATCCTTGGGGGTCCTGGACACCTTAATTATGACCTCAACTCCATTTACTATTACAGTCAAACAAGCAAACAAGATGCCCAGAGTTAGGAAATCCAGGGATGGGAAATCACATAAAACATTATCCTGGTGTCCTTATGCTGCAGAACAGCACAGCCTCGTTTGCCACAGGTCAGATCCCAGGTGCCCACTGCACACCAGAGCAGCCCTGAGACATCCTGGCACCGAGCACCAGCAACATCCCACAAAAATTTATATATACAAAACATGAAAGACTATCCCAGGATGAGCTCTCCCAGCAGAGGGGGGCTTTGTACAACTCCAGAGCCGCAGGCACACACACATATACGTACCACACACACACACATATATATATATATATGTATAAAGGGCCTCATGATCTAATTCAGGTGCTGGCAGAATAAATCCCCATTGCAATGTGTAATTTGGTGCATTAACAGACCCAGTTTCTGAGGGCTGAGAACAACCCTGGTCAAGGTCGAGTAACAGGAGGATGATTTCAATGGGGAAACGTGACGTGTATGTGGGACATGTGCTTTCAGCTGTGCCCCCAAAATCCCTGAGGGGGCGATGGAGACATGGAGAAGGGATCTCAAAGGGACCAAGAGCATTCACATTCCTTCTGTACAGACTGAATGAGCAGGGACCAGCAGGGAGCACCTGCCAGCAGTGCTGGGGTGCAGGAGAATCCCACTGGGATCAGGGTGTCTCAGGGTTGGGGTCTGGCACCAGCAGCAGAGACAAGTGGAGTGAAAATCCCTTCAGTGGGGAGGGAGGAGGATGCAGCAGCATGAGCTGAGCTTGGGCAGGAATCAGCTTAATCAAAGTCCTGTGCACCTTCCCGGAGGAGGAGAAGGATGCTCTGGTACAAAAGCATCAAAAAGATAAATTCCGAGTCTGGCGTAGGCTGGAGATGAGTCTGGAGCTTCTCCTGGTGCCCATCTGCCAGGGCACTGCTGTGCCAGGGCACTGCCACGTGCCTTGTGCTCCCTCCATGGCACCGTGCGTGGGGAGATGTGCGGTGACCTGAGGCTGCAGGCAGGGGGACCCTTGGGATGGGGATTGGGATGGGAGGACACAGTGGGAAGGGTTTGGAGATGCCACTGTGCCAGCTCTGGTTTGCTCCCATCAGAGAAAGCTGCGAAACTGAGAAGCACCTGGCTTGGTATTAATTGGGATCACATGGGAGGAGAGGGGCTGGGATCCCAGAGAGGAAAGGGGTGGGATCCAGGGAGGAGAGGAGATGGATCCCAGAGAGGAAAGGGGTGGGATCCAGGGAGGAGAGGAGATGGATCCCAGAGAGGAAAGGGGGTGGGATCCAGGGGAGAGGAGATGGATCCCAGAGAGGAAAGGGGGTGGGATCCAGGGGGAGAGGAGATGGATCCCAGAGAGGAAAGGGGTGGGATCCAGGGAGGAGAGGAGATGGATCCCAGAGAGGAAAGGGGTGGGATCCAGGGAGGAGAGGAGATGGATCCCGAGAGAGGAAGAGGAACTGGGATTCAGGAGCAGAAAGGCTGAGATAGAGGGAGGAGAGGATCTGAGTCCCAGGGGGAAAAGGAGCTGGGATGCAGGGAGGAGAGTCCTGGCTGCTGGGGTGGGAGCACAGAGGCACACGAGGGAGCAGGGCAGCAGAGGACGCAGGCGGAGCCAGAGCGGGTCTCCAGGCTCACGGCACATCCCTGTCACAGGCGCCACTCGTACCGGACCGGGCAGGACATCGCCAACTGCGGGACCTGCCGGGACTGTGCCTGCATCATCTACAGGTGAGGGCCAGCCCTGGCTCTGAGCATCCCACGGCTTCTGCTTCCCTGCACTCCCAGACTTCTCCTCTGGCTGTGAGCAGGAGGGAGGGTGACAGTCAAGCCTGCACCTTCTGTCCCCATGTTGAGGACACCACAAACAGACCATTCTTGGGTGTCTGGGCTGTCACTTGGGCAGGGTCTGTCCCTTCCTGCTCCCAGGATCAGCCAGGGTGATCTCCATGGAGGAGCAGCATCTGGAAGGGGGCTGCTCTGGCACAATGGCAGAGCATTTATCTCCTGTACAGCAATCTATCGGGGAAGCCTCGCTAGCGGCTGGTGCGTGGGCTCGCTCCAAATCCAGGCTGCATCCTGTTGTCCCCGTGCCAGCTCCACACAGATGCTGCAGATGGGCTCCTGCCCCTCACTATGGTTTGGGAACACAGGGCCTGGGCTCTGCTTGCCAGCACTGGCTTTGGGACAGGGTGTGGAAGCCCCTTCCTCTGCTGTGCTGTCTCCTCAGATCCCGTTTGGTGTGTGGGAAAAGGCATCTCGTGCCCTCCCAGCATCTTCTCTGGGGGAATTTGGGGAGAGCTGCAGTTTTGCTAAAGCTTTCTGCCCTTCCAGGCACCCCTGGGTGTCCTTCTGTCCCTCTGGCCGTCCCCTCTGCAGTGCAGGTGGCTGGCCAGGTGTGCTCCTGTTTTGCTGTTAATGAGGCTGATGCTGTTAGCACTGGGATGTGTAGGACATGGTGAGCTGGTCCCAAGCCATGCTCTGTGGTGCACGTGTGCCACTGCCCTGCCGTGCTCTGTGAGCACTGTGCCCTGTCCTTAGGGCTGGGGGTGCCCTGATGGGGTCCCCTCATGTCCCCTCAGTGCTCCTGCTCCCCACACACACTTGCTCCACACTCCCCCTTTAGCTCCTGAGGGACTTCAGGCTAATTAGGCCTGATGAGCCTGTCTCCACTCAGATGTCACATCTGGGGGAGGTGGCTCGCCAGAATGGCCAGGCTCCTGCTGCCACCCGTGGGATGAGGAGAGGCTCTGGGGGGACACAGGGTGAAGGAGCAGGGCAGCACCCCCAGCACCAGACCCCAGGAGGGGATCAGACCTGCCTGCCCCTGTCCCCACAGCGGTGCCAGCCCCTCCCTGTGTCACTGCGGGGGAGCTGAGGTCCCTCCCTGCGCTGGCATCCCCTGCACCCCTCACCCTTTCTTCTAGAAATGGCTGGGACGCTCCTTGTCCTCGCGAGGGGAGGTGACAGGAGGTGACAGGAGGTGTTGGAGTGCCTGGGGGCTCCTGGGGCGATCCCCGTGTGCGGGGTGGCCGTGCCACATGCGCCTTCCCGGGCACACTCGGTGGCACCTCGCTGATGCGATGGGACAGGGCTGGTGTGAGGAGATTGACGCGTTTTCCGTGTGAGGGAACATCGCAGCACGTGGCTGCCAGCAGCCAGCCCGAAACACAGGGTGCTGCGGGGACACCGAGGGCTGCGGGGACACCGGGGGCTGCGGGGACACCGGGGGCTGCGGGGACACCGGGGGCTGCAGGGACAGTGGGGGCTGCGGGGACACCCTGAGCTCCCTGGGGGCTGTGCTGGGGACACTGAACTCCCTGGGGGCTTTGTTGGGGACACTGAGCTCCCCGGGGGCTGTGTTGGGGACACGGGACTTTGCTGGGGACACTGAACTCCCTGGGGGCTTTGCTGGGGACACTGAGGTCCCCGGGGGCTTTGTTGGGGACACTGAGCTCCCTGGGGGCTGTGTTTGGGGACACGGGGCTGTGTTTAGGACACTGAGCTCCCCGGGGGCTGTGGGGGCTGAGCTCCTGGGACACGGGGCTGTGTTGGGGACACTGAGCTCCCCGGGGGCTTTGTTGGGGACACTGAGCTCCCCGGGGGCTGTGCTGGGGACACGGGGCTGTGTTTGGGACACTGAGCTCCCCGGGGGCTGTGTTTGGGGTGCCGGGGGATGTGGCACGTGGGGGGCTGCGACAAGGGGATGCCATGCCGCCCTCTGACGCGGTCCCCTCGCCCCGGTGCCGCAGCGTGGAGCACGATTTCCGACAGCAGGAAGGTCGCTTCCAGCGGGTGCTGAGCCACATCGAGGGCGACGCGGGGCCGAGCTCCCCCCCGACGGCGCTGGGGGCGGCGGGGGTGGCGCTGGGGGCGGCGGGGACCCCATCACCGCCCAGACAGGAGCTGTCGCCCGTGTCGAGGCTGCCGGCAAAGTTGGACGTGAAGAAATCGCGGCGCAAATGCTTCTGGTTCCTGTGAGCGCGGTGCCCGGTGAGCACCGTCCCAGCACTGACCCCCTGCCCACCTCTCCTCCCTCCCTCCCACGGTAGGGTTTGGGTAGCACCAGCTTTTCTATTTTTAACCATTCCGTTGAACGCGGGGGGCTCGGGTGTGGGGAAACGGCGAGGGGAGCAGCGGCTGTATTGAAGGAGAATTCAATAAATTCCACGGAGACGCTATTTTTGTTACATCCTCTCCCGCCTGTGCATTCTGTTCTGGAGGAGGATGAGGAGGGGGCAGCGGCTGTTTCCCTGGATTTCCCTCTGCCCGGGGTTCCCGGGCTCAAATCAGTGCCCATCCCTGCACCCCCACAGGTGGTGCATCCCTCCCATCCCTCCCACTGCTTCCTGCGGCTTAACTGGGAACACCGAGGGCTTCCACGGGTCAGAGGCAGTGGGAAATGGTCTCTGTGAGACTCTGGCCTGGAGAGAGGAGATCTGTCCCCAAAAGCCCCGGCTGGAAGGGCAGGATGGGGGAAGATGCACTGGCAGGAATGAGAAGCTCACATATCCCAGCCTCTGTGGGGCTGCCACGAGAGGGAGAAGTCGGCACAGGGGGTTCCAGGGTCCCAGAGCAGCAGCAGGTATCTGCACACAGTATCAAACCCCATCCCGTGTGCCAGGGACACTCCGGGGCTGCAGCCCAGGGACACAACTCCCTTCTCGCCCAGCAGCAGCGGGATGGATGGAGGGACTGTCCTGCTGCGGGAACAGCTATTTTTGGTCCTCTCAGCCCTTCCCAGCTGCTGGGGCAGCCTGGGCTGAGGGTCTGGGACCCCCGGGAACCACGGGCGGTGCTGGGGGAGCTGCCGGATGGTCCCTGTGGAGCCAGGAGCGCGGCACAGCCAAGGATCCCTCCCTGCTGCCGAGAGCTGCTCTGCCTCTCCCTCATCCCCCCCTCCCCTCCATCGCTGCCCGGTGCTGCCCCAGGCCCTGAGTCACAGAGCCTGGGAAGGAGGACGGAAAGCAGGATGGAGCCCAGTGCGACCCCGCATGCATCTCCTGCCTGAGATGAATCACATCGGCTGAATCACAGCCCGGCCCCGGCGGCAGAGCTGCCCGCAGCTCCCCGGGCACGGCAAGTCCCTGCTCCGAGCTTCCAGAGCACACACCAACACAGCTCACCGCCCACCCGAGGACGCAGAGCAGCTCTGGGTTTGCCAGCACATCCCCAGAAAAGATCCCGAGATCCCTGGCCCCGGCTCTGTCCCCTCCCATCACTGTTTTATGCACACCTCTGATCCACCTCCCCTCCCCAGCGTGCTCCTCACAGCTTCTTGGTGTGTAAAACCGTGACGGTTCACTGGGTTCACTTGTTTGTTTTCCAGATAACGCAGCCCAAACCCTTCACTGCTCCCAAAACAGCTTTTCCTCCACCTCTGCCCCTTGCCCACTCCCCCCGGTTCCAGCCCTGCTCCCAGCACAGCTCCTGCTTTCCCCTGGGCACATCCATCCCCGTCCTGCTGGGAGCAGAGCCAGTCACACACAGCCAGACCCAAAAACCAGGGAGGGACACCTCGTGCCTCCCCCGTGCCCCAAGGGCAGCGGCGCACTGGGACTCACCCTCAGCGGGTTCTCCCGGTCCAGGACGATCACCCTGCGATTGACCGTGTGCAGCAGCTGCTCCAGGATCACCTGGATGTGCTTCTTCACCCGTGCCTGCAAGGTAGGAGGGGTCAGGGCCATGGCAGGGCACGGTCATGGCTCATTCGAGGGCTGGTGGCATCGGGATGGAGCCCGATTTGGAGCTGGAGTCAGAGCAAGGCAATGTGCTCCAGCATAAATATGGGATTTGGGATGTCAGCACCTCTCTGGCAAAGTGGCCACCTGGCTGGGGACAGTGGGGACAGCCCAGGATGGCTGAGGGTGATGGGGATGGCTGCACTGGTGCTGGGCAGGCAGAGGTGGGTTCAATTCTCATGGAGTTGAAGTAAGAGCAGAATCCTCCCCCAAGAGCTTCCCACCAAGCTCTCCATAAAGGCTATTGCAGGTTTAAAAGTTAAGCTCAAAATGAGACATTCCACCACGATTTCTGAGCTTTCTGTTCCATTCATGGGCTTCCTGGTGCTGTGGGGATTAAAGAACCAGCTCACCATGCCAGGACACAATGTCCAACTCAGCTCCCACAGCACCAGTCACTGCACTGCAGGTGTGACACCTGAACCTCCAAAGGGCCCCCAAAAGGAACCCCAGAATAGCCAGGAAGGACAGGAACAGAGCAAGGCTCCTGAAAAACCACAGCACAGAGCCCTGTGCATTCCCAAAACTCTGTGTTGCTGCAGGGACACTCACCAGCTCCACGTCCCCACGGTCCTTGTGCCGCGCTCGCAGATTCTCTGCACTCTGCAATCACCACAAACAGGGCTGAGACCCTCAGGAACGGCCCCAGCCCAGCCCAGACAGGCCACATTTGAGTGGGTGTGTGCCCACCATGTCTCTGCCTCACGTTTGGGGCCATCACTCTTCATTTTGGAGTGTGATACTGCCCAGGGGCTGACTGGCAATCACTGACCAGCTGTCCTCCTCCCTTCCCTCACTTTCTTCCTCCCTGCCTTCACCTTCCCCCTAGCTCTGCAGAGCTGGTGACATCCCCACCACCCTCAGGTCAGTGTCATCAGGGGCCTGGAAGCCCCCTCCCCACTCATGTAGATGTTGGGCAACCCACCAGAAACTCACTGAGGTGGAAAGCACGAGGATTTTGCCCCCACTCTGGGCGTGTTTCTGCTGGGATGGTGACACCCACAGTCCCCTGGCTGACTGCACTGAACTCCAAACATATCCTGGCCAAGAATCAGTGATTAACCTCACTCAGAAAGGTTTAGGTCACTGCCCAGTTGATTCCTGATTTACCTTCTGGGCCTGGTACAGCACTTCCAGGATGCTGCTGAGCAGCTCGATGCAGGCGTCCTCCTCCTCACCTGCCTGGATCAGCTCCTGCAGGATGGGCAGGGCCACCTGCAGCACCAGCTCCCGGCACTCTGGGGGACAAGGGGACACAGGCATGAGGGAATTGTCCCCATCTGTGAAGCCACCCTGGGCATGAGGCAGAGGAGGGGTCCCTGCTCAGGGATTCACCCCCATCCTGTGCCACGGTCTCTGGGTGAGCTCAGCAAGGGCCAGGACCACAGGGCCACCAAGGGGCCATCAGGACCCCTCTCACCGTGGGACTGGAAGGCTCTGCTGCTGGCAATGTGGGTCAGGGACTGCAGCTTCTGCTTCAGCAGGCGCTGGGGCAGCAGGTTCCCCACAAAGTCCCGCAGCACGGCCCTGCCAGCAAGAAAAGGGTTAAACCAGGAGCTCCAGGTCAGGATGGGGCTGCTGGGTGTGGGGAGCTCCTCGATGGGGCAGGATGATCCCACAGGGCAGCTGTGCCCACCACAGGCACCCAGCACACAAACCCTGCCTGAGTTCCCAAAATGAGCCCAGCTGGGGCTGAGTTCCCAGGCTCAGCCCCTGCCCAAGCACAGGCAATGCTAAGACTGAGCAGAACTCTCCTGTTTTTGCTCTGAGAAGGGGATCAAGAGTGATTTCAGCCCCTCCCTGCCTGCCCCCTCCCTCAGCTCTGTGCTGGATGTGGGGACAGAGGTGGCTGTGGCAGGTGCTGAGCATGACCTGGGGCTGGTGGGGGAACAGGGACCCTACCCCAGAGCAGAGGAGTCAAAGATGCCAAACACGTCCTCGAGGATGGAGGGCAGATACTTCAGGGCTGCTCCCTGCAGAGACACCAGAGAGCTGCCTTCAAACAGGGCTCCACCAGCACCCTCTGGAGCCTCCCTCCAGCTGGGAGAACAGCCCCATCCCAGACCCATCCAGCCTGCACCAGCTCTGCTCCCCTCAGCCCCCTGGGCCAGCCTGGCTGCAGGGAATGAGGCCAGGCCACACCCAGGATGGTGACAAGCCCCAGGAACCCTTCCCAGATTTTTCCTCTGCAGATTTCAGCATGTGAGTGGACAGGACAGTGTCTGCCCAGTGCCACCAAGCCCCAGTGCACTGAGGGGTTTGGGGTGTCAGGGTGCACGAGGGGGGACCCTGGGGACAGTGCACAGGGTGGCAGCTCCTTCTGACACCATGGGAGCTCTGCACACAGGATGGATCCAAAAATGAACAGTGTCACCTTGAAATGGGCACAGTGTCACCCCAAAAATGAACAGAATGTCACCTTGGCATGGGCACAGACAGTGTCACCCAAAAATGAACAGAGTGCCACCTTGGCATAGGCACAGACAGTGTCACCCAAAAATGAACAGAGTGTCATCTTGGCATGGGCACAGACAGTGTCACCCCAAAAATGAACAGTGTCACCTTGGTATAGGCAAGAGTCACCCCAAAAATGAACAGAGTGTCACCTTGGCATAGGCACAGTGTCACCCCAAAAATGAACAGTGTCACCTTGGCATGGGCACAGACAGTGTCACCCAAAAATAAAAATAAACAGACAGTGTCACCCAAAATGAACAGTGTCACCTTGGCATAGGCACAAACAGTGTCACCCCAGAAATGAAAAATGAACAGAGTGTCACCCAAAAATGAACAGAGTGTCATATAGGCACAGACAGTGTCATCCAAACATGAAAATGAACAGACAGTGTCACCTTAAACAGTGTGTCACCTTGTATAGGCACAGACAGTGTCATCCAAAAATGAACAGAGTGTCACCTTGGCATGGGCACAGACAGTGTCACCCCAAAAATGAACAGAGTGTCACCTTGGTATAGGCACAGACAGTGTCATCCAAAAATGAACAGAGTGTCACCTTGGTATAGGCACAGACAGTGTCACCCAAAAAATGAACAGAGTGTCACCTTGGTCTTGGCATAGGCACAGACAGTGTCATCCCAAAAATAAACAGTGTCACCTTGGCATGGGCACAGTGTCCCCCCAAAAATGAATAGAGTGCCACCCCACCATGGGGACAGCCAGTGCCTGGCCTGGGCACCCTCCCTGTCACCACTGAGCCCTCCCAGCCTCTCCTACCTGGGAGAGCAGCGTGGGACCCTCCAAGGGGGACTCCATCAGCTGGTTCAGGGCGAGGAAGAAGCGCTGCAGGGAGCGCTGGAACTCGGCCACCTCCTTCCCCTCGTAGAGCCTGCAAAGCCAGAGTCACTCTGCTGTCACTGTGCTGTCACCATGCTGTCACCACACTGCCACACACCTTCCCTGGCACTGCCAGCCTCTGCTCAGGGTCACCTGCCATCCCAATTAATTATACTCATCCCTGTGTTGAATCCCAGAAACTTGGGTTTTTTTGAGCTTTCTGGCACTGACCCCCAGGAGAACACTGCTTTTGACCTGAGGCCTTGGAGAAGGTTTCCAAATTTGAGTGATGGAGTTAAAATCACAGCTGTGTAGTTGGAATAGAAATGTGTAATTCCACATGGCGAAGAGTTTGGAATTTGAGGTTTTTATAATATAGTGATAGGCATGGGACTAGATGGAGGATTTTGAGTGATGTCTCCTTTCAGTGTTTTTCCTTCTTCTTCATGATTTCAGGCAGTAGTTTCTGGTTGGACAGTCAGTGCTGCACTGAGGGTCATGAGAATTTGGTTATTGGGTCAAAAGTATAAATAATATAGGTGTTAGTTCTTTATTGGACTGTTTAGCTTTAAGAGACCTTGTAGCAGCTGGATTAATCTCCATTTTGCTCACTTTTAGCTGGTAGCTAGAAGTGTTGCTGAACTTTCTGTACTTTTGGTAAGATTTAATAAACAACAAAGCCCAAAGATGAGAAAATTAATTTCCTTCATGTGTTTGTATCCATGGATCTAGTGGTGAGCCCTGGCACTACCACACTCCTGGCACAGCCACTGCTCCATCATGTCTACAGACTCACTCACAAAAACTCTTATTTTCTTTTCTTTTCTTTTTTTTTTTTTTTTTTAAAGCCTCTTTTCCATAATTCTGCAGCCCAAAACTCTCTCACAGCAGTTCAGCACCGTCCTGCTTGAGCAGGAACCTCCTGAGCCCCCCAGCCCCTCCTCACCAGCTGGACCAGAGTGAGCTCAATGAGGGAATTTTAGTCATGGGATGTGCAAAGCTGCAGGAAAACTGCAAAGCTGAGGTGTGATCACAGGAATCGAGTCACTGCAACGGGCACTGTTTGAGGTAATTCCCCCATGAGTGACACCAAGCAGTGGCAGGAAAAATTATCCAGCCACCAGGTATGTAATGTAAAAAAACAAAATGTAAAAATAAAAAAAAAAAAAAAAAAAAAAAAAAAAAAATGTATCCTGGAATTATGGATTTATGGAATCCTGGAATTATGGACTGGTTTGGGCTGGGACAACCCTTGAAGCCCATCCATGGGTTATTCCAAGCCCTGTCCAACTTGGCCTCAAAATCCAGGGGGACAATGAGCACTGGCAGGGAAAGTTTTGCCGCCCTCAACGATGGCTAAAAAGCAGAAGCAGCCAGAGGAAGCAGCAAGGAGGAAGCAGCAAGGGAGAGACATCACCACAGTGCCATGGGGGCCCCTGAGGGGACACAGGGAGGTGCCCCAAGGTGGAGGACAGTGTCCTCAGTCACCCTTGCAGCTACCTGGGCTCCTCGCAGGAGCTGCAGGCGCTGCTCCAGCAGCAGCACAGGCAATCCCAGAGCCAGCAATCTGCAGCAACCGACTCTAATTACAACCCAATTCCTGTCGATTACAGCCTGAACAAATTGCAGCACGTTCAGAGCACTTAGAGGATCTGAGGAGCTCGTGTTATTGCACGTTGAGATTGCTGAGATAAAGGGAAGCTCTATAAAATCGCTAAATGCCCTCGGGGATGTCTCTGTTCCAGGCAAACTCATTCACGGGGCTGTTTGCAAATGCGCTGTGTAATTAATTTCTCTTGCCAGGAGCACTCTGAGCTGGGAATCTGCTCTGTGTCCTCGGGCAGGAGGGAGAGGCAGGTGCTGGGTGCGATGTCCATGGGTGGGACACAAGTGGGGAGGATGGACAGGGCTCAAATCACACAAATTAATAATACAGAGCGTGGCAAAGTGAGGTGTGTGACAGTCCCTGGGGGCACAGGGAGCCCAGCACAGCTCCTCACTGCCAGTGGGAGCACCCACAGGGACCCCAAACATCCTGGGCTTGGGGTGGAGGAGGCAAAGCCCTGATTCCCCCCAAAAACAGCCACCTGCTGAACCACAGTGCCTGGGAATGGGGTGACCCCCTGCTTTTGGTGCCAGCCCCCGTGCAGGGGGCCCTTGCCATGTGTGTGTGGGGGTCCCTCACTTCCCACCTCACTGCCTGTTGTTCCCTCAGGACAGTTCAGCTTTCAGTGGAATGAAAGAGGAACGTCACCAGCTTTTTCTGGCAATAGTTGTGCTCTGATTTCCTCCTTTCCCACGCTGGCCCAGGGGAGGGGTGTTTGTCCCATCACCCAGACTGGGATGTGAACCCCATAGTGTGAAACCAGGCACTCTGGGGGTGCCTGGGGACACCTTGACCTTTGGGCCATGGAGGAGCCCAGCCCACTCCTCTGCTCATCACAGCAGGGTTTGGCTTGGAAGGCAGCTCACAGACCCTCCAGCTCCACCCTCCTGCTCCCTCCCACTGACCCCAACTGGGCTCCAGGAAACCTTCCCAGCACAGTACCAGCCCTGCAGGGGCACAGACATTTTGCCCAGGACATTTTGCCATCTCCATTGTGGGAGGATTTTAAGAGCTCCTTGGAAATCCCCATCAGGGGTGGCTGGGGCACAGGCCACTGTGGTGCAGGGTCACTGTGGTGCAGGGTCAGGGGTAGGGTCATTGCTGGGCATTCCAGAGAGCTCTCCCACCCTGAGGTGGACAGCACTCACCCCCAGAGTGGACCAGCACTGCCCAGCAGCATCTAGAGGATGGCTGGAAGCTGAAAACTGCCAGGATCCCCAAGGAGGGGATTCACAGCAGTGGGGGAGCCTGCATGGGGACCAGCAGCACAGCAGCACGGCCAGCAGCTGCCATTGCCACAACCCCGGGACTGATGGTGGCACAGGGACCCGCACGGGACCTCCCTCCTCCAGACCCCAGAGCCAGCAGGGTGCTGGCACACGGCACTGGGAGCACTGGGAGCACTGGGAGCCACTGCCAGCACTTACTGGGCGAAGAGGTGGCGGGAGCGGACGATGAATTTGAAGATGTACTCCAGGGCCTTGAAGGTGCGAGGGAGGGACTCGCAGGGCTCCCCCCGCCCTGCCTGCTCCACGTACTGCGTCAGCACCGACAGCAGCTTCCTGCAGGGGGCCATAGCCGTGGGCATTCCAGCCCTGCACCCGCTGTCCCAGCCCCGTTCCAGCTGTCCCAGCCCTGTCCCCCCCATTCCAGCTGTCCTAGCCCTGTCCTCCCCCATTCCAGGTGTCCCAGCCCTGTCCCTCCCTCTACTCGTTGTCTCAACCCCATTCCAGCTGTCCCAGACCTGTCCCCCACCATTCCAGCTGTCCCAGCCCCATTCCAGCTCTCCCAGCCCTGTCCCTCACCATTCCAGCTCTCCCAGCCCTGTCCCCCACCATTTCAGCTGTCCTACCCCTGTGCCCCACCATCCTGGCTGCTCCAGCCCTGTCCCTCACCATTCCAGCTCTCCCAGCCCTGTCCCCCACCATTCCAGCTTTCCCAGCTCTGTCCCCCATTCCAGCTGTCCCAGCCCCATCCTGGCTGTCCCAGCCCTGTCTCCCCAATTCCAGCTGTTCCAGCCCCATTCCAGCTGTTCCAGCCCTGTCCCTCCCTGTACCCACTGTCTCAGCCCCATCCTGGATGTCCCAGCCCTGTCCCCCACCATTCCAGCTGTCCCCCCATTCCAGTTGTCCCAGCCCTGTCCCCCACCATTTCAGCTCTCCCAGCCCTGTCCCCTTCTATTCCAGCTATCCCAGCCCTGTCCCCCCCCATTCCAGCTGTCCCAGCCCTGTCCTCCTTGTTCCACCTCTCCCAGCCCTGTTCCCCACCATTCCAGCTGTCCCAGCCCTGTCTCCCCAATTCCAGCTGTTCCAGCCCCATTCCAGCTGTTGCAGCCCTGTCCCTCCCTGTACCCACTGTCTCAGCCCCATCCTGGATGTCCCAGCCCTGTCCCCCGCCGTTCCAGCTGTCCCAGCCCATCCCTCCCCATGCCATATCCCACAGAACACACTTGTAGGCGAGTGTGGCACTGAAGTGCTGGCGGATGTAAGCCTCCAGGACCGTGTTGAAATGCTGGAACTTTCTGTCAGCCACCAGCCTCACGATAAAAACCTGAGGGCAGCAGGCAGGGGCATGGCTTGGTGTGGGCAGGGGGATGTTTGGGCAGAGCAGCAGCCACCCTGACCCCACCCTGCCCTGGTGCCATCCCTGGGACCACTCTTGGTGTGGGAGAAACACCTTTGAGTCTTGCTGGGATTGTCCCCCTCAGGACGCAGCCCTGCCCTGTGCTGGGTCACCCAGACCAGCAAATCCCATTGCCCCAGTCCAACCAGTGCCCACCCTGCACTGGGGGGGCTCAGACCCGCACAGGTTCTGCTCACCAGGGCATCAAACACAAGGGTGTCGTAGACATCTGTCTCTGAGTGCTCCATCATGATGGAGAACAGGGCATCCAGCGTGTCCTGCAGGAACTGGGGGAACATGAGGGCTGTGAGGGTTTGAGTGCTGACCCCAGCATTTTGGGCATGGTGGGGGGGGGGGCCCGTGGGTGCAGGAAGCAGGGAGGGAGGTGGGAGAGCAAATCCTGGCTGTACCTTGATGACCTCCCCTCCATCCACGTTCATCAGCTTCTGGAGGTTCCCACAGAGCAGGCTGGGCTTGGAGCGCCACTTGAGCAGCCCCAGCAGGTTCACTGGGCAGGAGGAACGGGGCAGTCAGCACTGAGCACTCACTGCCACACCCCAGTGTTACCGACCCCCAGCGCCCCCATCCCATCCTCGCTGCCCAGGAACAGCCAGAACGGCTGCTCAGTGCTGAAACCCCTATGCCAGGGCCATAAAGCACAAACTTTAAATAGGTCGTGGCTGTGGGAGACCAAATTGTGCTGCAGGAAGGGAATTAATGGAGCAGCCTCATCCCTGACCCCTCCACACTGAGCCACAGCGCCCTGCAGCCATGTGTCACCGTGTGCCACATCCCCACACCACGGGGCCATGTCCCCCGAGCCCCCAGAGCAGGATGAGCCGTTCTCATCTCCCAGCCCTGCAGCAGGTGGGAGGAGAGCCCAGCATTCCCCCCTGGCCAAGGGGGATGTGTCAGGGCCAAGGGAGCACAAATCTTCAGAGATGTCCTGACCTGTGTAGAGCAGCCCAGGGCTGGAAACTCCCCTGAGCTAACCCAGGGATGGGGGTTAAACCACCGAGCTCCAATTCCCACCTCTATTTCGAAGGAAGGACACGGAGCCTGCAGCAGCCACATTCAAGTGGGAATTCCACTCACTGCTGCTCCTCTCCAGAGGCTGGCAGCCCCCCAAAACACCCAGATCGAGCTGATCTCCCCAGGAACATTCTTGGGCACTCTGACCATGGCCAAACACTCAGTGAGCACTCACTGCTTTCACCTCAAACATCACAAGTGTGATCCAGCAGGTGGGAACACCACCGGGGAGGGGACACAATCCCACAGCATGGGGAACCAGGACTCACCATTCTGGGTCAGCTTGGTGGAGCAGACGAGCGTGGAGATTTGGAAGCTGTCCCGGGTGGACACGGCTAAAGCGGGCGTGGCCCCGCTCACACGGAAGGAGGAGCCGGAGAGGAGCTTTGGCTCCGGCAGGTTCCGCTCCGAGGGCAGCGACAGGTACGTGCTGGCATCCTCCAGCTTCTTGCTGTCACCCTGCAGGGAACAACACGGGTCACAGCTGGAGCCCCCGGGGACAGGCTTGAACCAGGGGCTCAGTTCTGACCCCATGGTGCCCTCTGGCTTCCCCACATTGATCCCACAAAGCTGAGGGACCTGCTCAGCCGGGACAATCGGCTGGAGGTGACACCAAACCCCAGCCCGTGTCATGCAGTGGGGACAGGACCACAGGCAGGAGGAGCAGAGTGACAAAGTGTGGGAGTCCAGGGTGATCCCCTGGCTTCCCTGGATGCCTCGAGACCCTCCAGGCAGGGGGCTCAGAGGCCTTGGTGTAGTGCCCAAGACCCCTGTGGAATGGATTTTAGTCCCTGGAAAAAATTACCATAATTGCAGGAAGAATTACAAGTCACAAAAAATAAGTATAGCATAAATTAGATTGTTAGAAGGTAGAAAAGTGGATTTTTAGAATTGTTTATGATAAGAAGTCTAGAGCTAAGATGGAGGATTTGGGGTGTGGTACGTCTTTTCTTTCTTCTTCTTTGTGCCATCCATCTTGGGGTCAGGATGGCACCACTGGATTGGTTTGGGAGAAAGTTGGACAGTGTAGTGAAAGAGCCATGTATTGGAAAGTAATTGTAAACATCAGGTAATTTATAGTATAAAAGAGAAGTCCTGCCCCAAGGGCAGGCAGTGTGCCTCTGAAAGAACTGCTGGACAGACCTCTGTAAGTTAGAGAAAGAATTCCTTAGATAAGAAAGAATAAACAACTTTGAAAACCTCAGAAAGCAGCTCCTGACTCTTCTTCAGTGCTCAAGCTGGAAACAAGAACTCTAAACCCACCACATGTCCTGCTGTGGGTGATCTCAGACCCCAGGAGACCCCACAGGCAGCAACAACAAAGAGGAGTCTGAGGCTGGAAATGGAACAAACCTGGGCAGTGCTGCAGGGATGGACACTCAGTGGGACACTGACATGGAGCAGGACACATTGCAGGTGTCCAGGACAGCCAGTCCTACAACATCACTGTCACCCTACATCTCCCACCTTTATGGACACACCAGGGCCTCCACAGCCACACACCAGCCTATTTCTGTGTCCCCTACCCTAAGCTGAAAATGTTCCATCAGGAGGACTCACTGGGGAGACTCTGGATGACCTTCCCTGCTCCTTGGCCAGCCTGGGATGCAGAGTTTTCCTGGGGTTGTGTTGGACAGACATATGGTATTTAAACTTAATACATTAACTGAAGTTACTTAAACACTTACTTTAAGTTGGCTAATTGATAAAACTGTACTGCTAAAAGCAAGCAAAGCAAAAGTATAACATATAATTGAACTTCATATTTTCCTTTAACTATTATCTAACAAAAAATCTACAATACTGCTGTTTTCCCCACTTAAAAAAAAATCAAACTCAAAGTTCACAATTTTCTGCAGGTAAAACACAATCAATAATACTTTAAATAATAGACATACATTTATAAAATTAGATCATCATCAATCTTTAAAAAAACTTTAAAAAAGCTTCAGGGTGTGCAAACAGCTGACAGCCTTGATTCAACGAGGAATTAGATGTTCATCTCTAGAAAATGAGCATCAAATTCACTGGGACGTGGGGGATGACCAGAGCCAGGCAGGCTGCAGCTCACAGCCATCCATCCTTCCCTCTGCCTGCAGCCTTGCAGGGTGAAACCCCTCCAGCTGAAGGTCAGATGGAGGTGACAGAGCTGTTTGCTGTTGGTTTTTCCCCTCCAGGACACCTGCTATGAGCAGCCAACACACAGGAGCCCTGTGCTCCCTCCCAGGGCTGAGCCAGCACTGGCTGGAGCTCAGACCAGCTGGAGATCAAGAGGTCTGAGCAGCTAAAAGCCCTTCACTCACATTCCTCTGGCAAGCAGAAATTAAAAGATGAAATAACTTCTGACTCCCAGCATCCAGCCCCCGGTGTCTGCCGGGAAGAGCCGGAGTCAGACAGGGAGAGGGAGAGGATGGAGCAGCTCAGGACGTGGTGGTTCAGCTCTCTGAGGGGAACAGGGACCCAGCAGGGAGCTGTGGGAGGTTTGATCTCACTGCCACAGCCAGCAGTGGCACATCCCAAAGGTGCCCAATGCTCCTGCTGTGGAGGGGACAGTCCCCAGGGAGGCAGGGACCAGAGCCAGTGCCGAGGGCGATGGCAGCAGTTAAAGAATTTGGGTCTTTGGCCCAAAAATAAAGCAGGGAGGAGGGACATAATAATGGTTTCAAATGTGCAGGAGCCTCGGGGAGGAACAGAGTGGTCTGTCCCTGTCCTGGGCTGCCACAGCAGGGGGACTGGTCGGCTCATCCCAAAAAAAGACAAGACTCAGGAGGAACGTGGAAAAGACAAGACTCAGGGAGGAACGTGGCTCTGCCTGGAGAAACTGTGGTCACGTTGCCAAAATCAGAGAACACTCCCATGCAGCAGCCCAGGGGTGGGGGAGCAGGTGACCCCCAAGGACACTGGAGCTCCATGGCCAGGCAGGGACCCTGGAAGGTGTCAACACACAGGGAAGAGCCCTGAGCTCGCCCTGGCAGCAGGACCAGCTCTGCCTCCTCTCCTCTGGACAGCAGCCCCAGTCTGGGGAGGGCACACCAGTAAGGGGGCAGCACCTTCAGGGGCTTCACATTGGAGCTGACTGTGTTTTCCCCAAATGAACAGCGATTTTCCCTCCCCTCCAGTCTCTCACAGCAAACCCGAGCAGTGCCAGGGCTGGTGAAATCAGGTGAAGTGCAGCCACACCACGGGGACGTTCCCTCCCCGTCACAAACGCTTAAATCACCTTTTCCCGAACAAAACTTGTCATTCCAAAGGAGCAGCGCAGGGATTGGAGGCGCTGTGTGCAGGCAGCCCCTGCCACCAAGGACAGCGAGGGCGGCAGGGAGGCACTGCAAACCCTCGGGGACTTTGGGTACGTGCCACCAGCGCGGTGGCGCAGGCAGGGACAGAGACCCCGGCTCCAGAATTGCTGCTGTCCCACATCCTCCATCATTTCTGGGGGCTCTGTGACCCCCCCCATACCTTGTACAGCACCAGGTCGTGCTCCCCATCCCGCAGCGTGGTGCCATCGGGGCGCATCAGCCGCACAAAGGCCATGGAGAAAATCCGCTCGCTGCGGTCCTTGGCTGGAGGGGACACACAGGGTGAGGGGAGGGACACTGGGAGGACAGGAGGGACACCCCTGCAGGCAGGGAGAGGCAATGCTGGCAGGAAGGCTTGGGGAAAGGGACACTCACAGTCGCTGGAGGAGCGGTGGCGGAAGGTGAACCTCAGGTGGGTCCTGTGGACGTCCTCGATGGGAACGGCAATCTGGGTGCAGACGTGTGCCAAGGTGAGGGCAGGGGACATGGGCTGAGCCCCCACCTGGGCAATGTCCCTCTGTGCCCCGGCAAGGGCTGTGCCACCCATCCACTGCTGCAAACCAAACCCACATCCTTCCCAGTCAACCAGTGAGGCTGAACTGGGGGCACTGGGATGGGCACAGGGTCATGCTGGGGGTCGTGTTGTGACCCTGGCAGCACCTCCAAGCTGGGGCCAAGGACTGCTCCCCAAAACACCTGCCCTGAAGGGGACCCCCTGCAGCAGCAGGGTGCTGTGGCACAGGAGTGAGTGAGTGCCACAGCCTGGAGGGGCTGCAGCCCTGTGCCACCCCAGCCCCTGTGCCCCAGGGCTCCCCAGACCTTCAGGGTCTCCATCCAGCGCTGGTGTCTCTGCTGGTAGTAGACAACAGAGCGGTAGTGGCTGGTGGGGCTGTCCCCTGCTCCCGCATAGATCACGTTCTGCCAGGAAGAGACACCTCAGGATCAGCCCAAATGACTTCACAGGGAGGGAGAATTCCTGTCCCTGCCAGCCCCCAAACCCTCCTACCCACATCTTCCTAAAATCCATCCCCTCCACCAGGCCTGGTGCCACCTCTGAAGGGACACATGGCCCTCCCAGGGCACATCAGGGCTTGGCCCTGTGGATGGAGATGGAGGATGCATGCCTGGACTGGCCCAGCTGGGCCCTCAGCAATTCCAGCCCATTCCTCAGGAGCCAGAACTGGTGTCAGAACACCTGGAGAGAGGCAAGAGCCAGCTTGGGGAGGTGACACTTGGCTCTGACCCCCCCTGCCCTCCTGCCTGCCCCCAGCTCCTTCCTCCCCTGCCTGTCCTGGGGGCACTGTCCCCAAGGGAGGACAATTTTCTCTCTATCCCTTCACAGCACTTTCCCATATCTTTATTCTATTCCCAGATCTCTACTCCAGGCAGCTCCAACAGGCTCCTCCAGCTGGTTTTGCTACTGGAGCTGCTGGCTCTACAAGGTGAGGTGACACAGGGAGCACCTGCCACACCCAAGGTGAGGTGCCACAGGGGACATCTGCCATACCTGCATCACATTTCCTGCCTCGTCACAGACACACACGGTCACCTCCACGTTCTTCTGTGTTTTCTTGTTGCCCTTGTCGAACTCTCCCTGCACCAGTGTCAGGTAGATGTCGTTCCTGACATCACCTGGTGGGGACATCCCCGTCAGCCATGTGCTGGCACCATGCTGGCATCCCCAGAGACCCCCCAGGCTTGTCCCCCCACACTTGCCTGGCATAATGACCTCTGGGTAGCCCAGCTTGCGAGCCACTGCCGTGCTGCGGTCCACCAGGTGTGGGTGGTCCCTCCTCACCTGGCTCAGGTCTCCCCACAGCATCTTCAGGGACACCCAGAGCCCTGCAGGGACCACAGTGATTTTTTAAGGGGTGACAGCAAGAGCTGGGGGAGCCAGAGCCCCCAGCAAGTCCTCAACCCTGCAGGGAGTGCCTCGTGAGAGAAGCAGATGGCACAGGGAAGAAAGAGTCTCATGGCACAGCGTGGGGACAGGAGTCTCTCGTCCCACCTTGTCCCTTGTGGTTGATGTCCTTCCCCTCCACCACCTTCCGGATCATATTGTGGAGGAAATCACCATCAGCAGCCACCCTGGAAAAGCCACACTTCGGTGAAAAACCTTTTCTCTTTGATCCTTGCACCTCTTGTCCCCTGGCAGTGGTGTCCCCATGCCAGCCAGGCCCTGGAGTGCTGCTCCCTGCCCACTGCCCCCCCAGCACTCCCCCACCCATGGGGCTCACAGGTGGACGGGGATGAAGTGCTGCTTGTCCTCGTCGCTGTCACAAGTCCCCTTGGTGATGTCGGTGATGTCCATCACTGCAGTGACACAGAGGTGGCACCCCCAGCCCAGGACAGGATCGTGGGGGAGGTGAAGGCAGGGGATCTCCCCAGAGCTGCTCTGGGGACAGCTCAGCAGCGCTGTGCTGGGGTTCCCCTGTGCCAGGACAGGGCTGTGCTCTGTCCCTTGGGCAGGGACAAACCGGAGGGGACAGTGTGGGGGCAGCCATGCAGAGGGTTGGGGTCTGCAGGCAGGGAAAGGGGACAGTGGGAGAAGCCCAGGGACATCACAGAGCCTGGTTTGGTGGCGGGGGGGTGCCAGGGGGGTGGCACGGGAGTCCCTGGGGGTCTCCATGGAGCCCCGCCCCACCTGAGATGCCGAAGGGCCGGCGCAGGCCCGTGCTGAGCTTGCGGCTGTGGCTGTCCCGCAGGTCCATGCGCCCCACCCGGATGATCTGGCACACCAGGAACAGCCGCTCCCGCTGCAGGTCCGTGCTGCCCAGGTCCTGGGGGACAGCGGCCGTGTCACCCCGGCAGCGCCGGGTGACCACGGGGTGCGCAGGGGGAACCGGGGGGCACAGATTCTCAGATACACAGATATCCCCTGCTGCCCTGCACAGCCCCGCTGCACTGGAGGCTTCTTTGCACCCCAGGAGGGCCAAAGCCCAAGGATGGGGACAATGGCAGGACCGATGTTTCCAACAAGTCACCCTAGCCCAGGCAGTTTGGCAAGTGAGGGGCAGCCTGGCACGGTGTAAGGATGTCAGGGTGGCCCTGTACCCCAGCTCCGGAGACACCGGGGAGGGAATCGCGTCTCTCGGGTGCTGCCCCCGCGCCAAAACCTTCCAGCGGTGCTAAGGAGAAGGGATAGGGACACGCCACAACATCAGCAGCGAGCAGAGCAGAGGGCAGAGATGGGCGAGAGCCCATGGGCAGCGGAGCCGAAGTGCTGATGCTGCTCATTAACATCGATTTTTCTCGGCTCATTTGCATATCGATGGCTCCGCGGCGTCCCGGGGGTCAGCGCTGCGCTGCAGCCAAAGCGCTGAGTCAGCGAGTGCCGAGGGGGGTGGGACGAGCGGGGACGGGGCACCCCGGGACCCCCAGCACCGGGACGGGACCCCGGGACCCCCAGCACCGGGAGGGGACCCCGAGGGGCAGCTCCACGTCGCGGTGCCAGGGCAGGGGTCTGCGGAGGGGCCGGGGGTACACGAGCAGGGGGTTTGGTTTCTCGCGGGGGGACACGGGGCACCCCAAATGCTGTAGATCCGCAGGAGGGGGCGGCGGGAGGCAGCAGCGCAGCCTCCCCCGGGCTCTGCGCTCACCGTGAACACGACCTTGAGGTTGTTGAGCAGCTCGATGTCCTGGGGAACCCCGGTGCTGGCCCAGCGGATCACGTAGTTCTCGCTGCGGGGCGGGTGATGGTTGAGGTGGGCGCTGGGATGGCAGAGCCCCCTGGCAGCTCCCACCCCACAGACCCCACCAGCGTCCCCAGTCGCGGCACAGGCACTGGCCCAGCCTGGCTGTCCCCAGTCACCGCCGTGGCCACCTCACCAGTGCCTGGGCAGGACTGTTGGAGTCAGTGAGTCAAGGGTCTCTCTGAATTCTTCAGAAAGAAATCAGAGTGCAGGGATTGAATTAAAGCCTTTGGATGGATTGAAGTGCATTAAGCGTCTCACACATAAAATAAACATTTAAGTAGAAGTAAGTCAGTAATTTTAGAGTGAGTTCTAATGCTTTTAGTAAGTGACTGACTTTGGTAAGTCACTGACTCCAACAACAGGACGAGCCACGGGCTGTCCCACGGGATATGGCTGATGGCCATGACGAGCCCTCCCGCTCTGGAGAAGCCCTTTGGGAAGGGACACTGGGAAGGGACGTATCCCTTTCCCCTGTGACACCCGCTGGGTCCCTCTGGGCTGGGCAGGATGGGCAGCCTGAGGGGAATGCCACAGGGAGCAGCAGGACAGGCACCCAGCACAGCACGACCAGGGGTCTGTCCTGTGCCCCGAGGCTCCACCTGATGATGCGCTGCTCGCCGGGGTCGTACAGGGCCATGAAGAGCTGCGCCTCCTCCCCGATGTGGCAGACAAAATTGCGGACGCACAGGTAGAGGTTGTGGGAGGGCGAAGCAGCCCCGTGGAGTGCCATGGCCTGGTGCTGTCTGCTGCGGGCTCTGGGGGGCACAAGGTGTGGGGCACAAGGTGGCTCAGCCCTGCAGCTCAGCCCCCGTCACATCCCCTGGCACAGGGGACATCAGCGCCCTCACCGTCTCCTCCTGGATGCGCTGGGTGAGAGTCTGTGCCGCCCTCCTGTGCGCCTGGAAGAGGCTGATGACGCTGGTTCTGTCGGGGTCCAGGATGTTCTCGTCCTCATCCCGCACCACCAGGTCCAGGGACAGGATCCTGCAGGGGCCAGGATGGGGTGAGGCAGAACTGGGGGCACACGGGTCCGAGTGTCCCACCAGGACTCACTTGTCCTTGCACAGGGTCTGAGGGGGCAGCACAGATCCGGCTGGCAAAGGGGACAGGAGCTGGCAGCACCAGGAACATTCCTGTCCCAGCCATAATCCTTAGCCAAGCCTTAGGTGGCTTGAGCAGCTGGTGGCACACTTATTGTCCCCAGCCATCACGGGACAGCCAGCTGGGACGATGGGGACACTGTGACAGCCAGGGCACCGCACAGCCTGTGCCAGAGGCAGATTTGAGGTCGCTGCGCCCCGTCCCCGCCCTCACTTGTTGCCGTAGTCCATCTTGCCGGTCACCTCCTTCCTGAGCCGCAGCAGCTGGTCCTTGGGCAGCGTCCCCGAGAGCAGCTGCGAGCGCTGCTCCATCAGCTCCTGCATCATCCGCTTCACCTGCCCGTACCGCTCCGTCTGCCCGGCCTGCGGCAGCACCACAGCGTCACCGGGGGTCCCCCACCCCGCCCACACATCCCCCCCGACACCCAGACCCTCACCACATAGAGCTGCTTCCAGATGGTGGCCCACTCCCGCAGCGTGGTGGTGATCTCCTGCACCATGGGGGTGCTCTCCTCCACGCTCTCCTCCACCCTGGGGGAGGCACAGGGACCCCTGGAGCACCCCAGCACTGCAGAAGGTGGAGCCCACCGCCCCTGCCCCTGCCCTGTACCTACCCCCGCTGCTCCACCACGGCGCTTTTCAGCCGGATCAGCGAGGCCGGGAAGATGCCCTGAAGGAGCCGGAGCGGTCGGCAGCCCCGGGATGGGAGATGTCCCTCAGGAGGGCACAGCTGGGCGCTCCCAATGCCACAGGGTGCCCAGCCTGCCGTGCCCTCTGCTCCCCTCGAACCCCCAACATCCCCTCGGGGACAGGGCAAGCTGCTGCCCATGCTCTGCCCCCACAGCCAGCCAGCAGGGACAGGGAAAGCCGCCAGCAGTGCCCCTGCTGCCTCCAAACCCCCAGCACGCCCTCACCTACCCGGGCAGCCCTGTTCCGGAGCGAGTACCCGCAGTACCAGCCTGCGAGGGGAGGGGACATGGTCAGCCAGGCTGGGGGTCCTGGCCCCTGCCGCAGGGAACCCACGTTGGGGTGCACCCGGGGGTCCCCCTTACCCTCGGAGGCCTGCAGGATGTGCACCATCTCCCCGATCTGCAGCGGCAGGTGATGCTCCTTGGTGCGGGGGAAGTTCCACACGGCTGTGGGAAGAGGGGCTGGGAGTTGGGATCCCTGCCTGGAGCCCCCCACCAGCCCCCAGGCACTGTGCACTGTGCCCCCCACAGCACCTCAGTTCAGCCCTGAGAGATGGGGCAGAGCCTCAACCCTACAAACAGTGTGAGACCCCCAAGCACCCCGACCCCACACCCCAGGAGAGCCGCAGCACAGCACAGCCTGCACAGGGCCAGGCACAGCAGGAGCCTCCAGCCCCCTTCTGGCACTCAGGGGTCCCTTATGGGACCCCCTCCCCTACTACCACCCACACTCTGGTGAGTCCTGCTCCTGGCACAAGCAGGGCAGGGAGGCAAGTGCCAGCTGAGCCCCTGCCCAGGTGGCCCAGGGACACCAGGGTGTTTGGGGACAGCAGAGCTGGTGGCAGGGGACATGAGCTCTCCAGTGCCCAGCCACTTCCTGCCCAGCTGCGCTGTGCTTGTCCCTGTCGCTGTTTCTGGCCCCAGGGACAGCTCTGGAGCTGTCCCCCAGGGGGGACAGTCCCTGCACCCCAGGACCGTGCCTGTGCCCACCCTGAGTCCCAGCCAGGGTCAGCTCATACTGCAGCACCCCCAGACCCACCTGGCTCGTCGGGACCCCTCAGGCTGACCCTCACACCTTGGGGCACTGGGAGCCCCAAGGTCCCTCCCAACACCCTGAACTCCCCACGAAGACCCTGAGCCAGCTGGGAGCAGCAGCAGCTCAGCCCTCACTCAGGTGCTGCCCAGGACCCTGCAGCAGCTCAGCCCTCGCTCCAGCACTGCAGAAAGTGCAAGGGAAGGGTGCAGGAAACGGCCCCACAAGAAAAGGGAAGAAGCACAGGGCTGCCAGAGGCAACCGAAGGTGGGGGTGCTGCAGGGAGTGGGGGAGCCCAGGGCTGGTGCAGGGCACAGGGGGCCCAAGCTGGGGGTGCTGCAAGGAAAGGGAGTGCCTAGAGCTTTGCCATCATCAACACTGAGGCAGCTGCAAAACCCGAGCTGGAACCTGAGGGAAATTATTGGGGTGTCTCAAGGCTCCCCCAGAGCCTCAGCAGCCGGGCTGAGCCCAGACCCACAGCCTGGAGAGACTGGAACCACCCCCACCAGCACCAGCTCTGGAGCCTCCTGGTGCGTGGGTCCTGCTGGCACCTGTCCTGCTTGGCCCCCTTCCCTGAGCCTTCTGTCACCAGCCCTGCAGCCCCCGCTACCCCTGTTTGTTCCTGCACCCAGCCAGCGCCAGCACTGCAGGGACCCCTCCTCGCATCACCTCACAACGGCACCAGCTCGGCTGCCATCACCCAGCTGCCATCACCAGATCCAGGGGGGTACCATGGATGTCACCCCACCCTGAGCACCCCATTCCACCAGCCTTGTGCCCCTCCTGCCCCATGGAAACCCCCGCAGGGCTCAGCGCCCGCAGCCCCCACTCACCCACGCCATACTTCTCCTTGGTGGGCAGCCAGGGCGCCATGGCCACCGGGCCACCGGGGCTGTGCCGTGGGGACCGGGCGCTGCAGGGCCACTGGTGGCTCCTCCTGTCACCCTCCCTGTGTCACGTGTACCCCCAGCTTGTGAAACCTCCGCTTCCTCAGTGCGCTCTGAGCGCGGGGGTCCCACCCCACCATCCTGCCCCGTGCTGGAGCAGCGTGGTGGGGATGGAGCCCCCGGGACCCCCACACCACCCACCCAAGGGTGTGGGTCAGGGGTCACTGCCAAGATGGTTCTGGTCACTGGGGTGGGTCATGGGGTGGCACAGTGACACCTTTGAGTGAGCACCCAGCCCTCAGCAGGACATGGGGCTGGAGTTGGGAGCATGGAATTCTCCAGCCAGCCACACCATGGCACAAGGAGCCACATGGAGCCACGGGCACTGCTGGGATAAGGTTTCTGGATCCATCGTGGCTGGGTCTGGCTTGCCCACATTTCCATCCCTGTCCCTCGGTCCAGCTCCTGCAGCACCAGGAGAGCGCATGGAGCAACGGCTCAGCACCAGCCACTTCCTTCCTCCTGCTGGGCCTGTCCGACCCTGGTGGCTCCACAGGCTCCAGGCCCTCACCCCCTCACGGCCACGCTACCCTGGGACCCTCTGAGTCCCCCAAATCCTGCTGCTGCTCCCACAGATTGACACGTCTCTCTCCAGCAGCCCCTTGGAGCCAGCACTCGCCTCCACCCCTGCATCCCCACCCCCTCGCGTGTCCCCAAAACCCCCCTGCAACCTGAGCCTGCTCTGGGGTCACCCCCAGCCCCAGGACAGACTCCCCTGACCAAAAACTGGCCTTGAGAAGAGCCGGAGGGCAGGGAGAGCCCCGCGGGAGAGGGAGATGGGGTGGGTGTGGGATCAGCTAAAACCGGCCATAACGCGATCCTGATCCTGCCGGGGCACTCCGGTGTCACCGCCCGAGCCCGGGCCGAGGTGCGAGGGCGGGACACGCAGGACTTAGAGCAGCCGCCAGAGCCGCCACCCGGCACGGCAAATCCCGGGATGTGCCGCCAGATCCCCGCCAGCGCACGGACCGGCCCGCTGGTCCCGGGGCTGGCAGCACCGGGGGTGAACAGAAGGAAATGTGCCACAGGCACCGGCGTGCGGCGGCTGCCGGGGCTCTCGGAGAGCAGGAACCGCAGGCGTGGCACTTCCCGCAGCCTCCGAGGTTCCCGGTTCCCGATTTCCAGCAGGCACTGCCCGGTGCCCACCCGGCGCTGCCCGGTGCGCGGTCCCTGCCCGGTGCGCGGCTCTGCCCCGCGGCCCCGGAGGGAGCTCTGGCCGGGTCGGGCCGTTCGCCGGTCAGGGAGCTCCACCTGCCGGTACCGCCGGGAGCCGCCGCGGCCGAGGGAGTGCTGCGGGTGCGAGGCGCCGGTACGGGATGTCCGGCATCGGGATACCCGGCCCTGATACACCCAGTGCTAGTATGGGATGCCCCGCTCCGGCAGCAGGATGCCCAGCACCAGTATGACCAGCACCATCACGGGATGCTCCGGTACGGAAGGACCGACACCGGTACGGGATGCACGGCTCCGGTGCACCCGACAGCAGTATAGGATGTCCCGAATGGGGATGCTCAGCATTGCTACGGGATGTGCTGGTACAAGAAACCCGGCTCCGGTACGCCCGGTCCCACACTGGATTGGCTCACGTGACGGCGCGTGGGGCACGTGACCGTGTCCCCAGGCAGGGCCCGCGGTGGCGCGCGCAGGTGAGCGGCGGGACCGGAACCGGAACCGGGGCCGGAACCGGGGCCGCGGCCTGGGGGGATGCGGGCGACCCGCCCGTGACCCGCCCCCGACCCGCCCCCGACCTGCCCGCCCGCTCCGCTCCGCTGGGGTCTGGCCCGGTGCTGGTGTTCAGGTGCCCGGTCCGGACCGTCCCGTACAGGTGCTCTGCCGACACGGTCGGCCCGTGCCGTTCGGAACCGACCCTCCCAAGGTGTCCGCCCTGTCCCGTAACCCCTGTAGCCTGCCTCGGTCTGGTCCCCACGCACAGCCCTGCCCGGTCTCCGCATTCTGCTCCATCCCGCGGGGCTCTCCCGGTGCCCCATCCCCTTTCCCCGGTTCCTTGCCCGCCCGCCGGTTCCCTGCCCGTTCTCCCGGTCCCCCACACTCCGATTCTGTTCCGGGTCTCCGCGGCTGTGTCACCCCTCCGCACCTGTCCGTGTCCCTGTGCCCGCATCCCCCGCCCGTCCCCGGTAATCCGCGGGTCTCCCCTCCCCGCGGGACGGGACGTGGCACTGGGCTGCACCGGGCTCCTTCCCGGGACGTAGGCGAGGGTGGGTCAGCGCCGGTCCCGCTCCACCCCCGCCCGCCCTCGCAGCTCCGGTGTCCCCGCCATGGCCGGCTCCGGGGCCCCGGGTCCCCTGCCCGGGCCGAGCGGCCCCGGCTCCGCGCTGGACGAGGAGGAGGAAGATGAAGACCCGTCCCTGGGCTGCGACGGCGACCTGGAGGTGAACCCCTACGATGGGCTGCCCTTCTCCTCCCGTTACTACGAGCTGCTGCGGCAGCGCCGGGAGCTGCCGGTCTGGACCACCAAGTACAGCTTCATGGAACACCTGGAGGGCAACAGCGGCATCGTGCTGGTGTCCGGACCCCCCGGCACCGGCAAGAGCACACAGGTGAGGGGCAAGGGCAGCTGGGGCGCCCGGGAGCTGCCTGTGGATCCTCCCAGCCCCGTGGGACACACCGAGAGGGTGCCGGGCCCCCGGGAATGCTGCACTGAGCCCCGCGGGGAGGGCGGGCACCGAGGCCGGCACCGGGCTCCGGGCAAATCCGCAGCACGAGCCGGGAAGCGGCTGGCACAGCGGAGGTGGCAGCAGGAGGGGGGAACGGCCTCTCCTGGAGCTGGAGGCAGGGGCAGCGGCACGGCTGGGGTGCCAAATCCCTCCCGGCTGCCCCAGGGAGCTGGTCCCAGCTGCTGGTGACACGGGGACAGCACCAGGCAGACTTTGACCGGGATTGCAGGGAGTGCACAGCTGTGGCTGCTGCGGGGCCGGAATGGGCTGGGTCGCCGCAGGCTATCAGGGTGTTTGCCCTGGGCTCAGGTGTTCAGCCAAATCACCTCCCTGGGTGTGACCTAATATTTGCTGAGCTGGGCTGGAACTGCCAGGTTTGGGGAACAAAACCCCTGTGCCGGCCCCAGGGCTGGTGTTTTTGGGTGCAGCACCCTTCCTGCAGGGTCCTGGGGACACTGAGGCACAGGCACTGCTCGTGGGGGGCTCAGAGGTGACAGGAGGAAGCAGGACTCAGGTCCCTGGTGCCAAAGGGACATCCACGTGGCCTTGGCACTGTCCCACACCGTCAGGCCAGGCACTTGGCCAGCAGCTGTTCCCAGGTGATCCCTGTCTCTCTGTGGGGTTTCCCAGGCCATTGTCCTGTGTCCCTAATGTCAGAGCAGGGTCATGGTGTCCCACACTGGGGCGGGAAGCTGCAGGTGTGGGACCGTGGTGCTCCTGGTACAGACTATGGGGAGGGAGGATCCTGCCTGAGCTATGAGTGCCTCTGAACAGCCCCTGACCCTGGAGATGCTGCAGCCAGATCCATGGGGAAGGTCCCTGTGCCTTTGGAGGGCACAGCCACGCTGCCCCATGCCCCGTCCCCACAGATCCCGCAGTGGTGCGCCGAGTACGCCCTGTCCATGCGCTTCGCCCACGGGCTGGTGGCCTGCACCCAGCCCCACAGCCTGGCCGCCCTCAGCCTCTCGCTGCGCGTGGCTGATGAGATGGACCTGAACCTGGGCCACGAGGTGGGCTACTGCGTGCCACACGAGGACTGCTGCACCGCCGACACCATCCTCAGGTACGGCGGGGCCCGCGCTGGGAGCGCAGAGCGCTAATCCCGCTGAGCTCCACCTAATCCCTTAATCCAGCCTGGCCTCGGTGTGGGCTGCTGCGGGGAGGGGGAAAGGCAATCCCTGCAGCCAGGGGTTCACCCTGATGGGGCGGGGCCGCGGCAGGTTCTGCTCGGACGAGATGCTGCTGCGGGAGATGACGTCGGACCCGCTGCTGCGGCAGTACGGGGTGGTGGTGCTGGACGAGGCGCAGGAGCGCACGGTGCCCACGGATGCGCTGCTGGGGCTGCTCAAGGACGTGCTGCACCAGCGCCCGGCCCTGCGGCTCGTGGTGGTCACCTCGCCCGCCCTGGAGCCGCGGCTGCGCGCTTTCTGCGGGGATCCCCCCGTGGTGCGGGTGCCGGGGCACAGCTCCCCGCCACAGCTGCTCTACCGGGAGCCACCGGCCCACGGGAGCATGGCTGCTGCCTGCCAGGCTGTGCTGGACATCCACCGGCGCCAGGAGCCCGGCCACGTGCTCGTCTTCCTGGCTAGCGAGCAGGTGGGGCGATGGGGGAACAGGGCAGGGGAGGTTTGGGGTGTCCCTCTCAGTGGGGAGCTCAGAGGATTGCTGGGGTTAAAATGAGGGAGCTTTGCAGTGGGAGGTGGGCGCAGGGCATGTGTGGCCATTACAGGCCCAGGGAAAATCTTAAAGGATTTTTCCAGTTTGGCTTTCTCAGGCTCAGCTATGTTTTTTCCCAAGCTAGAGCCTCTTTCTCTACTGCAAACACGAGAGAAAGAATTATAACAAAGATAAACACCTGCTGGATCCGTAAGAAAGCCTGGGACAAGAGGTGTCTCCTTCTCTGATCAATGAACTGTCTATATTTTGTTATGCAGTATCTTATTTAAGGCAATGGCTTCCTTCAATAAGTTGTTCTTTCTTGTTCTTTCTTACACCACGCAAGAGAGTGCCATGTTACTCTGTCCTTTCACCACTCTATAACCCCATATACAGTAACAGGCCCGGTGCAGCACCTGACCTGGGAGAATGGGGACGCTGCAGGTGTCAGCAGGTGTCACCTGTGCCCCCTTGTCCTTGCCCAGGAGATCTCCGAGTGCTGCGCTGCCATCCAGACGGAGGCTGTGGCGCTGAGCCCGGCGCTGGGCCCGCTGCTGGTGCTGCCGCTGCACCCCGGCGTGGGCCGGGCCGCACAGAGACTCTACGAGACCCCCGAGGAGAGCCGGGAGCGGCGTGTCATTGTCACCCACTGGCTCGGGGACTCGTCCTTCTCGCTGGGCACCGTGCGCTTTGTCATCGACTCGGGGCTGGAGCTGCGCAGCGTGAGTGGGACAGGGGATGGGTGAGGGTCTGGGGTGCAGTGGGCTGTGGGATCCTCCCTGCTGTGGTCTTCCAGGGGGAGGAGGTGGCAGTGGTGGCCCTGCACTGGCAGGTGAGGGGCCTTGGGGGATGGCAGGAGTGCCCTGCAGTGTCCCACTCGCAGCCTCCTGCAGGTGTACAACCCCCGCATCCGCGCCGAGTCGCAGGTGCTGCGGCCCATCAGCCGGAGCCAGGCCGAGTCACGCATGCAGCGAGCAGCTGGCAGCCCCCCAGGTGAGACCCCTGCTCCAGTGCCCCCCACCAGGACTGCCAGCAGCCCCTGGCCCAGCACCTGTCCCCACTGCCTGTCCCTGTCCTCCCTCATGGCCTCTGTCCTGCAGGCACCTGCCTGCGCCTGTACTCGGAGGCCTTTGAGCAGCGCCTGCCCCCCAGCCCTGCGCCCCACGTCAGCGAGACCAGCCTGAGCCGCCTGGTGCTGCTGCTGAAGCGCCTGGACATCGCCGACATGGGCCAGTGTGACTTCCTTGACCGCCCAGGTAGAGCCCACAGGGGCCAGGCATGATATGGGGGGGCTGGAGCAGAGGGGGCAGGCATGGCTGTGGCCATCACTGTGGCTTGGCTTTTCTCTGGAGAGGGACTGGGGGCCTGGCAGGTGAAGGACAGAGTGAGCAAAGCTGCCTGATGTCCCATCCCAGCCCCTGAGTCGCTGATGCAAGCACTGGAGGACCTGGACTACCTGGCAGCCCTGGATGACGACGGGAATCTGTCAGAGGTGGGGATCATCATGTCAGAGTTCCCACTGGACCCGCAGCTGGCCAAGGCCCTCATCGCCTCGTGCGAGTTCGACTGCGTGGAAGAGATGGTCAGCCTGGCTGCCATGCTCACAGGTATTGTGGGGGGCCCTCAGGAGCCAGCAGTGCTGGGGAGGTGCTGGGCACACACAGTGACGCCCCTGCCCACCCCCAGCATCCCCCTGCTTCGTGCCCCTGTCCACGCCCCTGGAGGAGGCCGTGGCTCTGCGCCGGCGGGCGCTGCTGCACCCCAACGGGGACCACTTCACCCTCATCAACATCTTCAATGCCTTCCAGCAGCGTGAGTGTGGGCAGGGGCTGGGGCTGGGGCCTTGCACCCCTGTGGGCATCCCACAGACCCCTTTGTGTCCCCTGTATCCCCTGCCCCTCCTGGTGTCCCACACCCCCTCGTGTGTCCCCTGGCCTGGAGCTACATTGCTGACCCCATCCCAGTGCCCAGCCTGCCTGGGGGAGGATCTGGGGTCCCAGTTCTAGTCTGGGGGCTGTGCCCTCTGCTCAGTCCCTGTCACCACTGTGTGAAGGGGTCACAGACAGGGGGAAAAGCAGTACTTCTGTAGTCTCCAAGCCCCCAGCCCAGTGGGCTCTCTGCTCATCTGTCCCCATCCCCATGGCACCACTGTCCTGTCCCCACATCACAGTTCACACTGTGCCATCCCTGTCCCTACGTTACTGTCCCCACTATCCCATCCCTGTCCCCACATCACTGCCCTCGCTGTGCCATCCCTGTCCCCACATCCCTGCCCCCACTATCCCATCCCTGTCCCCACCTCACTGCCACCACTATCCCATCCCTGTCCCCACTATCCCATCCCTGTCCCCACTATCCCATCACTGTCCCCACTGTGCCATCCCTGTCCCCACGTCACTGTCCCCACTGTGCCATCCCTGTCCCCACGTTCACTGTCCCCACTATCCCACCCCTGTCCCCACCTCACTGCCACCACTATCCCATCCCTGTGCCATCACTGCCACCACTGTGCCATCCCTGTCCCCACGTCACTGCCCCCCCTATCCCATCCCTGTCCCCACCTCACTGCCACCACTATCCCATCCCTGTCCCCACTATCCCATCACTATCCCCACTGTCCCATCCCTGTCCCCACGTCACTGCCCCCGCTGTCCCATCCCTGTCCCCACGTCACTGCCCTTGCTGTGCCATCCCTGTCCCTGCTGTCCCATCCCTGTCCCCACGTCACTGTCCCCCACTATCCCATCCCTGTCCCCACCTCACTGCCCCCTGTCCCCCCGCAGACGCAGGGGACGAGGGCTGGTGCCGGAAGCAGGGGCTGTGTGCCGAGGCGCTGCGCCTGGCGGGCACCGTGCGCGCCGAGCTGCTCGAGGTCATGCGCCGCATCGAGCTCCCGGTCTCGCCGCCCGCCTTCGGCTCCGACGCCAACGCCCTCAACATCCAGCGCGCCCTCATCTCCGGGTACTTCCTCAAGGTGGGCCCAGCGGGCTGTGGGGAGTTATGGGGCAGTTGTGGAGTGGTGCCAGCCACCCCGCTCTCTCCTGGTCCCTCCCAGGTCGCCCGAGACATCGATGGCTCCGGCAATTACGTGATGCTGACGCACAAGCACGTGGCTCACCTGGCCCCAGCCTGCGGGTACCTGCTGCGGCCACCCCCGCGCCACCTGCCCCCCTGGGTGCTGTACCACGAGTTCACCATCTCTCAGGACAACTGCCTGCGCGTGGTCTCGGAGATCCAGCCCCAAATGTGAGGGGATGGGGAGGGACAGGTTCTTACAGGGGATCCCTGGAGCTGGCTGACCCCGCTCTGTCCTCACAGGCTGGTGGAGTTGGCCCCGCAGTACTACCTGAGCAACCTGCCAGCCAGTGAGGGCCGGGACCTGCTGATGGAGCTGCGGGAGAAGGTGGTGGCAGCAGAGGAGGCGCCGGCAGAGCCGGCAGAGCTGGCAGAGGCGGCCGGACACGAGCACGGGCAGGGGGACGTCTGCGTCCTGCAGTGAGCTGGAGCAGCGGAGCCCCGCGGTGGGGCTGCCTGGGCTTGGCCATGACCCTGGGGACAGGGGAGCCCCGGGGAGGCCCCAGGGGGGGCTGTGTGGCTGCAGGGGCTGTCCCAGGCCCCAGGGAGGCGTGGGCACTGCCTCAGCGCTGCGCTGCAGTCGTCGAGGGCCAGCGGCCGTGGGGCCACCCCGGCACCTCAGAGCGTGGATTGGGGAGCGCTGGCCCCGGCCAGGGGAGTCATGTGGGCCCTCCCCACTGGGCTCCTTCCTTCACCCCATCTTTCCCGGGGGTCTGTGGGGCTGGAGGTATCACCTGTCCTGCTCCCCCCGTGCCCAGCGCCGAGGGGCCACACGAGGGTCCCTCCTGTATAAAGTTTTGTGACCTTTGCTCCTGGCTTCGTGTCCATGACTGCAGCGAGGGGTCCAGCCAGGGTGGGGTCCATCCTGCTGGGGGTCTGGCTGCAGTGGGCTCTGTCCCTGCTCCTCCCATCTGCCAGGGGTGGTTTCTATCTGGGAGGCTTCGCTCCCCTTCCCGGGATGGTTTCTATCTGCGCCCCCTCGCTCCCCTCTCACTCTTGTTTCGGGTGCCAGGCTGGGGTCCCAACTGTGCTGAGGCACTGAGGGCACCCCTGGCCTTTGCATCAGGACTTCCCCTCCGTGGTTGTGGTTGTTCTGCAGAAGCCAAGGGGAAGCTGCGGTTGGCGAGGTGGGGGCGAACCTGCCGCCAGTGCCTGCTTCTCCCAGACAGGGCAGGGCCTGGGTGCACCCCCGGGCAAGGCAGCCTGTCCCTCCCTCGCCTGTCGGGGTCCCCTACAGCGCTACAGCCAAGCTGCATGGGGGCCTGGGGTCCCAGCTTCCCCTCCCTGCCCTGCCACCCACACACAGGGGGTTGGCTCTGCTCAGGGAGGGGCGCGGAGGTCCCATGGCCCCATCCTGGCCACAGTGCCTCAAAAGGTGAGAGCTGGGCTCCCCCAGCCTCCCACAGCCCCCACTTCCCCTTTACTTTCTAGGAACTCCAGAAAGTACGTGAAAGGGTACAGCGCTCCCCTCCCCAGGGTGGGGTCTGCTACATGCCCTCGACACGGGCTGGCATCAGTGGGGTGGCAAAGGGGCACCTGGTGACCAGGATCATCTCTGTCCCCACGTCCTCATCTCTGCACAGCATCCCATGGGAGACGCAGTGGCCCCAGGAGGGGAGGGGAGGGAAGGGGTGAGACAATCTGTGCCATGCTGTGGGCATCACCCTGAACCTCTGTGGAACCCTTCCCTCTCCTCGAGGACCCGTTGCTGAGCTGTCCCTCTCCAGACCCCCAGCACAGGTGCTGATAGACCTCAGTGGTCCCCCTGGCCCCCGAGTTCTGCTCAGTACACGGTGATGTGCAGACCCTCAGGTGGTGCAGGGGCTCAGGACCCCTCAGAGAGCTGGGAGCACCCAGAACCCCACCATTCCAGGTGCCCAGTGCTGCCCCTTGCCCAGCTGTTCCCGGGGGGACCCATCCTGTGGCATTCGGGGGCAGGGCAGGGGGTGTGAGGTGCCCCCTGCCCCGGGAAGTACCAGCGGTGAGTCCCGAGGCTGGGTGGGTGGGAGGCAGGGGGCCGAGCGTGGGTCCCATTCTAGTTCTGAGAACTGTGATGCTGCTGTGACTGCACCTTGGGGCAGCCCCATGGAGTCCAGACCAGTATAAGACCACAGCCCCCAGCCCTGCCGAGCCCACCAGAGAGACAATCACAGAGGTAAGCACAGACAGGGAGGGCTGGGGGTCTAGGGGGATCCTGCTTTGGGGATGCTGCTCCCAGGGCTGGAGGCTCTGCCCTGGCTGGCCCCACTGGGTGTGCCTCTCTCCTGGGTTGTGTCCAGCTGGGGCTGCCCTTCTCCTCCCTTTCCCTTCCCAGATGCTGGTGCTGGTGGGACTGGTGCTGTTCCTTGTGCCTGCAGAACCCCTGACTGCCTTCCCCCCAAAGTGTGAGTGCTGCTCTCAGGGCACAGGGGAGGCCTTGGAGGGGGGACATTCTGGTTGGGGCAGAAGGAGTGGGGGGCATCCTAAACCCACATCCCTCTGACAGGAGCTGGGACAGCTCTGCTGGGAGATTAGGGGATGAGCGTGAGGGTGATGTGAGGTGGGTATGGGGTGAGAGAGTGGGGGGATGGATGTGGAGTGCAGGAGCAGGGTGAGGACCGTGGGACAGGGGTGGTTTTGAGGCCAAGGGGCTCCCAGCCCCTTGGATTGTCCCTGTGGGGGACAGTCTGCCCCCACCATAGCCCATCTCTGACCACAGGCTCTGCCTCTCCAGTCCAGGTGGGGATGCTCAACCAGGACATGGTGGTGCAATGTGACACGTCAGAGCAGCACATCTCCTGGACACTGAACGGGGAGGAGGAGCCCATGGCTGAACTGGTGCCTGAGGGCCACAGCCTCACCATCCTCGGCTTGGACCTGCCAGCCACTGGCAACTACAGCTGCTGGGCTGGCCCAGTCCTGCTGGACAGCACCTACGTGGTGGTCAGCAGCACCCGTACGGAGGGGCACAGCTGGGGCACCTGGGGGTGATGGGGTGCAGGGGGTGCAATGCTGAGGACCAGGAGATTCTTGTGCCCAGCCCGTGGGGCTGCACTGGGCATGGATGTGGGGTCGGGGGGAGCCCCACCAGTGCCATGAAAGGGGGCACCTCTCCTGGCCTCATGCAGCCCCTGACCAGCCACCCCTTGGCCCCCTCAGGAGAGGAGGAGATCAATGTGTCCTGCCAGGCTGAGTCCTACAACGGCTCCTTCCACTGCTCCTGGCCTGGGCCCTCCTCTGCCATCTTCCGTGCCCGCCTCACACGCAGGTGGGTGCCCTGAGACCCCCCCAAACCCACAGCAGCACCATGGCCACCTAGCCCTGAGAGCTGCTCACACCTCCCTCCCCACAGCGATGGCTCCGTGGGGCCGTGGGTACCGGTGGCCAGTGACCACAGCTGGTTCATCACCAGTCTGGAAGATCCCTTCTTCTGCCCCTTTGGAGAGGAGCTGCACCCGCTCCAGCTGCACCTGGAGGGGCTCTCAGACACCTCCTACCTCAGCCTGTCCAGGCACTTCTTCATCCGTGACATTGGTGAGCTCAGGGCAGGAGCAGAGGGGTGGGGGTGTCCAAGAGGTTCTGGAGGATCCAGGAGGGTCTCAACCCCTGTTCTGAGTCCCCTCTGTCCACAGTGCGTCCTGATCCACCCCAGGAGCTGATCCTGCAGCAGAGGGGGGAGCAGCTCCACCTGGCCTGGGCCCCCCCAGCCTCCTGGTCGCTCCCCAAGTCCTACTTTGCATTGCTCTACCATCTACAGTATGAGCTCCACAACGGCACCCAGGTAACACGGGGGTCTCTGCCCAGGCTACCCCGTGTCCCCACCCTGCCCTGTGCCCACCCTGCCCCATCCCTGCCTCTTCCCTGTGCCTGGCTCAGCCACGGCCACTCCTCACTCTGCTGCTTCCCTCCTTGGGGTGATGAATTGTCACCCTTGGCCATCACCCCTGCTCCCCCCAGCACTGCTGGGGTCCGGGGGTGCTGGTGCCTCCCTCCCCGAGGGTCTCCCTAGACCATGCCCTGCCCCCTTTGCAGGTGGAGCAGTTCGTGGAGGGTGTGGAGGAGACGCCGGTGCAGGCGGGGGCGCGGCGGGTGCGCATCAGCTGCCGGGACCCCTTCAACCCCCCGGCCTGGAGCCCCTGGAGCGCCTGGATGGGCCTCGATGCACCCTGATAATCATGGCTTTGAGGGTGCTGACCCCACAAACAGGCCCCTCCTTTCCCCACAACCCCTCACCCCTTTACAACTCGGAAAATGATTTTTTTTCCCCCTATTAAAACCCTGGATTGGTTTTGCCACCACAAACCCTGGTCGCTGTCTGTGTGGGAAGGGAGGTGCTGGGCCCCCACAGCTCCCCGAGGGGCTCCTGGCTGGCACAAGACTCAGCCCTGGGGTCCACCTGCATGGCTGGGACAGGCTCCAACCGTGCTCAGCCCAGCTCAGGGACAGGCGGGATAGCGAGTCCTTACAGTCCTTACAGCCCTGCCCAGCTCCACACGGGTTCCCTGAACTTCTCCACCCCTCAAAAACCCCTCCTAGCTCTTCCTCTTTTGTGGGGACCGCGGTGGGACAATGACCCCAGACAAAGGGGCAACACCCAGCAAGTCCTGGGGGCAACACTCTATCCCCACATCCCGGGGAGCAAGATCCCATCCTGACCCCCAGAGTGCCGGTGACAGTGGGGAGGGTCAGGAACCACCCATCACCACTGGGGGAGCGCAGTTTCTACTGAAGCTGGGGCCCCACAATGAGCTGCACCCCCTCAGTGTCCCTGTGCAGTGCTCACACCCCTCCATGAGCCCACTTCCCACGGAGCCCCTGCCCCACCGCAGACCCCTGGAGCACAGCCGAGGGTGCTGCCCACCCGCCCCCCAGACGGGCCGGCTCCGGGTGATGCCACGGGGCTTTATTGAGGTGCTTCCACACGGGTCTGGGCCGGGACCCCTACCCCGGAGAGGCTGGTGACTGTGTGTCCCCACGGGCGCTGCCCTCCCGGGGCCCCCGGGACAGGCGGGGGGCACGCAGAAGTCCGGGGGACCCGTGGAACGGGGCGGGGGGCGCAGAAAGACCGGGGCTCCGTGAGTCCAGAGAGGTCCAGAGGGTCCCAAGGAACCGCGGGGGGTTTGGGGTCCGGCGGAGGAACCGGGGTCCGGTAGTGGGGCTGAGGATCCGGTCGCGGGACCGGGGGTCCAGTGGTAACGGCAGGACCGGGATCCGGTGGTGGGACCGGGGCTCCGGGGGGGCGGTCACGGCGGGGCCAGGCCGCCCAGGCGCAGCTCCTCGCTCTCCAGCATCTCCCTAGAAAAGAAGGGCCGGGCTAAGCCCCTCGCCCCCCGTGCCCCCCGCGCCCCCCTCGCGTACCGGTACGCGGCGATCTCCGCCTCCAGCGCCATCCGCAGCCGCAGCAGCGCCGGGTACTCCCGCAGGCACCGGGCCATCTCCGCCTCCGCCGCCCCGATCTCCCGCTCCAGCTCCGCCACCCGCTCCTGAGCCGGGCCGTCAGCAGCGCCGGGGCGACCCCCGGGATCCCCCGCACACTCTGACCCCTGCCACGGCATCATCCCCACGGGGACCCCCGCCCGGACACCTCCCCATCCCCCCGGACCCCCGACCCGACCCCGATCCGAACACGGACTCCCGGCTCCTCCAGCCCGACCCCCGCCCGCACGGAGCCCTGGAACTCCGCAGGGAGATCCGCCCCCCACCCCGCAGGGACCCCGGGTAGACCCCCTCCCTACACGAACCCCTAGGCCCCCACCCATGGGACCCCCAATCCCGCCCCGACACCCACCCACAGGCACAGCCGTGGCCCGACCCACACAAACCCCAGTTCCGAGTCCCACCTGAACTCCATCCCATCTCACCACACCTCTCGGGGCCCCCCAACCCCATCCGGACCCTTGACCCCGCCCCTCCCCATCCCCCCCTCCTCCTCATCCCTCCGGGCATCCAGCTCCAGCACCGCCCCCCCCCAAAAAAAATCCACCCTCCCTCCTCATATCCCAACCCTGCTCCTCCCAGCCCCCCAGGCGCCCCCCGCCCCCTCCCATCCCGCACCTGGTACTTGGCCAGCTCCCCGCTCCGCCGGTCCCGCAGCCCCTCCAGCTGCCGGTGTAACGCGCCCACCGCCCCCCGCAACGCCTCCACCTCGGCGGCTCGGGCTCGCAGCAGCCTCCGGTAACCGGCGGCCTCGGCACGGGCACGGAGCACCGCCTCGCCGCCGCCGCCCCACCGGCACCGGGGCCGGCCCTCGGCCGCGCTCATCCCGGTGGTAATGCAGTTCCACCCCTCCGCGTCACGGAACCGCAGCCAATCCCGCCGGTACCGGGTGTTCGACTCCTCCCGGCAGCAACGGAGAGGGGGAGCCGGCAGAAGCCTGTCCCCCAAAAGTGGGGTGAGGGGCTGCAGCATCGTGGATAGCGGCGGGATGGGGGCAAGGTCGAGTTCAGGGTCAAGGTCACTGCTGTCACCCCCTCCACCCCTTCATTCCCTCCATCATCATCATCATCATCATCATCATCATCAGAGACTGGAGTTGAGCTGGATGGTCCTGGCGGGGGGAACCCCCACTTTGGGGGAGGTCACTGGGGAGGGGGTGCAGAGATTTGCCAGAAGAAGGGGGATTCAGCCCCTCTGCACCCCACGAGTGTCCTGTGGGTCACACCAAGGCTCAGTCTGGGGGAGGTGATGGCAGTCCCGGGGGTGTCAGGGACTGGTGCAATCCATCAGCGTGGGGGGCACCCCGAGACCGTGGCGGGGGCTGCAAGGGCATGTCCAGGCACAGAGAGCTGACAGACCATTGTGTGGGGGGCCAGGGGCCCAGACCATCAGTCTGTCCCACCACGGGGTGGGGCTGGGGGGCCAAGTCCTTCGTCCAGCCCGGAGGGCACAGAGAGAAGCCAGAGGTGGCAAACTCCGACCGGGATAAGGCAAGTGGTGCAGGTGGTGCAGGGCTGTCAGGGTGGGGGGCTTCCAGCACCAGGAAATGGGAGTTCCATGCCCTGCCCTGCTCCAGGTGGGCTGAAGGCTGTGGAGCCCAAAGGGAGCCAGCGTGACCCACGGAGCTGCTGGTGGGGGAGCTGCAGAACCCTGCCAGGTGTGGGGGCCCATCCCTGGGCTCCCAGGGGTCCGGGCAGGGAGCTGCAGGTGTCCATGGGGTGTAGAGGCCCAGCCCTTGGCTCCCACGGGTCTGAGCAGGCGGCTACAGACATCCGTGGGGTGCAGGGGCCAGCCCTGGGCTCCTGGGGGTCAGGCAGGGGGCTGCAGAGGTCCATAGGGTGTGGGGGCCCATCCCTGGGCTTCTGGGGGGCGAGGCAGGGGGCTGCCCACAGCAGTGCTCCAGGTGGGGTTTGGTGAAGCTTTGAGTCCAACCGCAGGGGCACGGCCTCCTTTCCTGGGTGGTCCTGGGCGGCTCTCCATGGCAGGGAGGGGGCTGCCAGTGGGGAGCTCTCAGGAAGCTGCAGCCCCTTCCCTGCCACTGTCCAGGCTCAGAGCCCAGCGGGCTCCCACTGCCTCCTCCTGGCACATCAGCAGCACCCTCACACCACAGAGGCCACCCCCGAGACCGACGTCACCTTGTTGTCCTCGGCCCAGGGCTGGAGGTTCTGCAGGGCGTAGAGCGAGGAGTTGTGCATGCAGAGCGGGTCCTGCGGCAGCGGCTGCGCCAGGCTCTTCTGGAAAGCCTCTTGCTGCAGGTGCAGCATCAGCCGGTTGGCCTGCTGCCGCTCCGCCTCGCGCTCCTCCGCCGTCTGACGCCTGCAACACGGACCCACACGTCCCACAACACACCCAGACCTCGCCCAGCACAGGGGAGCCCACGGTGATGGGCAGCCCATCCCATCCATCCCAGTCCCATCCTCTCCCAGAACATGGGGCTTGCTGCTGGAGGGGTTTGGGGCTGCCAGAGGGATGTATTGGGGTGTCTACCAGAGGGATGTATTGGGGTGTCTACCACAGGGATATACTGGGGTGTCTGCCAGAGGGATGTATTGGGGTGTCTACCAGAGGGATATACTGGGGTGTCTGCCAGAGGGATGTATTGGGGTGTCTACCAGAGGGATATACTGGGGTGTCTGCCAGAGGGATGTATTGGGGTGTCTGCCAGAGGGATGCAGGGGGTGTCTGCCAGAGGGATGTATTGGGGTGTCTGCCAGAGGGATGCAGGGGGTGCCAGAGGGATGTGACCATCACAGCTGTGGCGGCCACCCCAAAGCCATTCCTGTTACCTCCACTTGGTGCGGCGGTTCTGGAACCAGGTCTTGACCTGGGCGTCCGTCATCTTGAGGGCCTTGGCCAGGGTGGCACGCTCGGCCGAGGCCAGGTACTTCTGCCGGTGGAAGCGTTTCTCCAGCTCGCAGATCTGCACCCGGGAGAAGGACGTCCGCGGCTTCTTGCGCTTGGGGGGCGTCCGGTTCTGGTACGGGTGCCCGATGCGCCGCGTGGCCACGAAGGGCGACAGCGCGGCTGTGGGGACAGCAGGGTGACTCGGGGGGACCCCAGCAAAGCACAGCAGAGCAGGCCCCTGGGGGGATGCCAGGGGGTTTGGGGACTTGGGGATGGGGAGTTCCAGGGGGGCACATGGGGATGGGGAGATCCAGGGGAGCCACCAGTGCTGCCTAGGAGAGTAGGGGAGGGGGACACGCAGAATCGTCCCCTCCTGCTCCCCCATCTCGAGGACATGGGGGCAGCTCAAGACATGGCATGAGGGAGGACCCATCCCCTTTCCTACCCCACGGCACAATCGCTCCCCCAGCCCTGGGATGTCAGGGTGGATGGGCTGGCCTGGTCACAGGACTGATGCAGGACCATCAGGTGGGGCTGCACAAACCCACCCTGCCTCATGTGGAGCAGCACAGCAGGGGCTGCCCAGCCCCACCAGTGAGGGGATGGGAGCAGAGAGGCTGTTGGGAGGCAGACAGTGTCTCCTCCCATGTGCCAGCAGTGCCTGGGTTGGCCACTGCCAGAGGTCAAGGAAGGGGATGACCCTGCCCAGCTGAGGTGTGAGCCAGCCCTGGTGAGGCCAACAGGCCACATCCCAGCCCCAGCAGCTGCTGGAGCTGCAGGGATCATCAGAGCAGCAAAGCAGCATGGAGGAAAATGAAGGCTTGGCAGGGTCAGCCCTCAACGCCTGCTCCCCTCCTGCTCTGGCAGTGGCTTTGGCCAAGCCATGACCCCATGGCACCACATCCCCATGGCACCACAGCCACCACCAGGGCCAGCACCATGTGTTGGGACCATGAGTGGCCATGGGGCCACAGGCCTCCATGGCACAGGGACGTGGGGCACAGCCCACAGCACCCCAGGGACCCCTGGGCGCCCACAGACCCTCCCTCCCACCCACGCCCAGGAGGCCGCCTGGCCGCCGGCGGGGGCGGACACGGCTCCACGGTTGAGGCAGGTGGAGCTGTGCAGGCAGGGGGACGGAGGCCCCCGCGCCCCCTCCCCGCACGGGGCGGCCCCTCACTGGGACCAGACGCCTCCTGCCCGCAGCCCACCCCAGGGCCAGCGGTGCTGAGTGATGGCTGCGGCTGGGAGACCCCGTGCCGGGGAGGGGCTGCCCCATCCACCCAAGGCTGGCGCCAGGCAGGAGACGAGGACGTCACCCGCCACCCGCCACCCCTGCGCGGGGACGGTGCTTCGTCACCGCCGCGATGGCGGCGTGGGCCGGGAGGCGAACACGGCTCTGCTGGCGCCCGGGTGGGACCCCCAGAGCCGCCAGGCTGCCGCCCCACACCGCCCCATCGCCCACATGGCCGGGACTCAGCCCCCAGCCCCGCACGGCCTCCAGCCTTGTCCCCACATGCGGCCACACAGTGTGGACGTGGCAGTGCCGCCATCTTGGGTGGGAGCAGGGCTGAGCCAGGCCGGGGGTCTCCAGCACCCACACACGGTCCCAGCACCCAGGACCCCAACCTCAGCACCCCTCCTGCTTCTCGGGTGCAGCAAGCAGCACCCCCACCCCAGCACTGCTGCTCAGCCCCCACCACAGCACTCAGCCCCAGTAGCAGCGCCTCAACCCCTTGCTGCCTCCCCAACACCTGCATCGCCACAGGCCCGCCCTGGCCTCTCCCACAGCACCGGCACTCTGTTCCACACCGATCTCTGCACATTCAGATCTGGGATCCCATCCCCAGACACCCCACATTAACCCCCCACCACCGCCCCCATCCTCTGGGGTTCACAAGGCCGGGGCATCTGCTCTGTGCATGGATGAGCTTAGTCCTGCAGTCCCACAGTGGGTCCCCCACCCTGCATCGTGTCCCCACAGAGCCCCCCCATCACATCTCACACCCCGCAGAGCCCCCACTCCACTCTCTGATACAAGGGACCCTCACTCCGCACCCCACGGAGCACCCGGCCTCCCCACAGCCTCCCGCAGCTCCCGGTTACGGTGGGACAGGGTCGGCACCCTTCCAAACCGGGGAAGGCACCAGCCACGGCGTGGAGCTGGAGACCGGAGCCCGCTGGGACCCCACGGGCTCCACCCGGAGCCGCCGGACCCTGCCCGGTGCCGCGGTGGAGCCGCCGGTAGCCGCGTCTACCCCGAGCCGCTTCCGCGGGCCCCGACGGCGGCGGGCGAGGACCGGGGGCTGTGAGAACCTGTGGAGCGCACGGTCCCCGCCATCCCCGTCCGATCCCCGTGTCCGCCCCGACCCGCGCCGCGCCCGCCGCACCGCGCTGCCCCGACGGATCCCCGGGAGCGGCCGGTGCCGCGCGGGTCCCCGGACCCGTCAGTAGCCACCGGTAGCCCCCAGCAGCCGTCCCGGCGCTCACCTGAGAGCCGGTCCTTGGCGATGCGGCGCGTTGTCTCCATCCAGGGAAGGTGAGCCCCGGCAGCGCGGGCCCCGGCGGCGGCGCGGCGGGCGCGGCGGGCGGCGGGGCGGGCGCGGGCCGGTGCGCCGGGACGCGGATGACTCCGGCGGGCGGCGCGGCGGGCGCGGGGGTCACGTTCACGCTCACGTTCATGCTCATGTTGAGGTTGTAGGAGCCGAGCGGACCCGCGGGGCCATAGCCGCTGCCGTAGAGCCCGTAGTCGGGTTCTGCCGCCGCCCGGTGCGGCCCCGTGGGCTCGGGGCCGCCCAGGATTTGGTCGATGCCGAAGCTGATGGGCTCGTGGGGCGCGGGGGCCCCGGGCCGCCGCCCTCCCGCTCCATCCCGGCCGCGCTCAGAGCCGGCGGGGCGCGGGCATGGCCGGGGGCGGCGGGGGCGGCGGCGGCGACGGGCGCGGAGCGCCCGGTGCAGGGCAGGACGCGGTGCAAGGTGCGGGTGCGGGCCCGGAGCAAGGTGCGGGGCAGGTGCCGGCTGCGGGTGCGCGCCCGGGACAGGGTGCGGGGCATGGCTCGCAGCCGCTGGCGGCCCCAGGGCGGGAGCGCGGGTGGGCTGCGGGCCCTGGCGGGACGCGCTTTTCTGCCCCGCTCCATCCGGACCGGCCGAACTCCCACCGCCTGCGCCCTGATTGGCGGCCGCACCGCGTGATTGACAGCCCGGGGCCCCGCCCCCACCCCGGGACCCCCGCCGCTCCGGGCCCCCGCCCCGGCTCGGGACGAGCCCGTCGGGTCCCGAGCGCCCGCGCCCCGCGCGGCCCGTGCACCGACGTGCTCCGTGCCCGTTCGCCCCGCCGGGCGTCCGCCGGACCCCACACCCGGTCTACCGGAACGGCAGCGCGGAGCCTTTTCGCGTCCCCGCTCCGTCCGCAGCCCCGTCGGCGCTTCCAGCTGCTCCTCCCGGGGCGCACGGAGCAGCCCCAGCGCCGTTATCGCGGGGCGCACGGACCGGTTCCTGGGGTGCGCCGGCTTCGCACCGAGCCCGGTTCCCGTCGAGCCCGTCCACACAGGAGCGAATGGATCTGGCGGCCCCGGACGCGCCCGGTGCGTGGACCCAGGGGTTGTTCCCGCCGTTCCCAGAACAGGGACACATCCCGGGACGTGGATCCCAATCTCCTACCCCATGGATCCCAAACCCCTACCGCCGTTGCCGGTAGCTGGCATCTCATTTCCCGGGAAATCGCCTTTCCCGGAACAGCGACTCGGGAAACCTTCAATTCTGGGACCACGAACCCCCTTTCCCCGGGACCTGCCGTTCCCGGTATCATGGACCCCACTTTCCACGGACCGGGCCGTTCAGGGGGATGGAGTCCGACACCCCTGGCCCCGCCATTCCCGGAGAGAGCCCCCTCTTCCCGACCCGCCGTTCCCTGGGATGGATCCCTATTCCCCACCCCGCCTTTGCCGGTCGCAGAGCCCAGCCCGGCCCTGTCGGCGGGCGGTAACGGCAGCGGAGAGCGGCACGGGCTGCACCACGTCCTCCGGCGACTATCGCGACAGCGACGCGACAGCCCCGCGGGTGGGTTGCCGGCGGCTCCCGGGCGGGTCACGGCCCCGGGACAGGGGCTGGCAGGGCGGAGGCGGCCTCCCGGGCACCCTGGCGCCACCGGTCTGGGGCAAATGACATTACCGGGGCCTGCGCCTGTAAATCACGGCGGCACCGGGGGCTGCAGCTGCCGCACCGGGGGCACTGCACACCCCGGGGCATCTCACATCCCACGGGCACCGCAGCCACCGGGGTGCACCGGGTGGTCCCAGGCTCGCCGCAGTGTGGGGTGCCCGTCCCTGCAGCCGCAGCTCTGCCGGGAACCGGAGCCGCGGGAACCGGGGCTGCACGGGAACACGCCCGTGCCACCCTTGGCCGTGCCCACGTCCCACCACGGCACCGGGAACGGCCGAGCTGCCCCGCTCCACACCAGGGGCACCCACGGAATCTCGTGTGCCCAGAAGGGGAGCAGGACACAACACGGGGCCCCTGCCCTGCAGGCGCCATGGATTTCTTGGCGTTCCCTGCTCGCAGCCCGGCAGGTGCCGGGACAAATCCCAATGTTCCCAGTATGGCATTTCCACCTGGAAAGAGTCACTGGCTCCGGGTCTGCTGCGGTAAAGGCACCCGCTGTGACCTCGTGGGGTGCAGCCGTGGCGGCGGCAAGTGGCAGTGACAGCGGTGACAGTGGCGGCAGTGGCGGTGACAGTGGCAGTGGGAGGAAATGGCCGGTGCCGGAGGAGGAGGCGGCAGCAGGTTAATTGAACCCGGAGCAGGAGGCAGATGTTGCCGTGCCCAGGGGCTGGAATCCGCCGGGCTGGGAGATGGATTGGGGGGCTGTGACGGGGCCGGGGGCAATGCGGGGCTCACCCGGCGCCTGGACCCGCCCCATGCCCACGGGGGTCTTGAGGCCGGAGCAGCCCCTCTGCCCGGCATCCGCACGCTCCACGACCGGGGCTGCTCCGGGAGGGCGCGGGGAAGAACTGAGGGTGCTCAAGGAGTCCCGAGTCCCGTCCCACCCTGGCTGTGGGTGCAGGGTGTCTCCCTCCCCGTCTCCTCCTTGTGCCGCTGGCTCCGTCTCCCCAGTGACCCTTGGGCCACCTGGAATTCCTTCCGTGTCCCTGTGCCTTCCCCGGGGTCCCCTGAGCCACCGTGGGGACCAGGAAGGGTCCCACCACCCGGGACTCCCCCGTGTGCCAGTGGAGACCCTTCCTCGTTTCTCGGTCACAGCAGGGACCTCGGTGTCCTCGCTGCGTGCCCCCTCCCACCCCAAGGGGCAGGCCCTGGCGGTTCTCATGGGTGGCAGAGACAGCTGGAGGCGATGCGGCAGAAAAAAGGGCATTTGCCCAGTTCCAGGAGGGAATCAGCCTTCAGCCAGCGCAGCACCAGGCCCTGCCACCGCCAGAGCTGCACCAGCATCTCCCAGCCCCGCGCGCTACACATCCCTCTGTCCCTGGGAGCAGGGGGTCTCACATGGGGTCTGTGGTGTCTGGCACCTGCCCGCCCCACCACGGGGGTGCTGCCCGAAGCTGCCGGGGCTCCATTCCCCGTCCCCCACCGTGGCCCTGGCGCTGCCGGTGCCACGTCCCCGGTGCTGGCCGTGCCGGTGTCCCCGTCCCCCCACGGGGACGCCGCGGGCTCGGTAGCTGCTGCCGGGGCGAGGGTCGCTGAGACGGGTCCCTGCCTGTCCCCGGTGCCGCCGGCGGCCGGCCCGGTGCCCCGGCCATCACGGCGATGGCGTGGCGGGGACCTGGCAGGGCCCCACGTTCCCACCGGCCAGAGGCTGCCGCCCGCCCGCTCCCGCCCGCTCCCGCCCGCTCCCCCCCGTAATCTCATTACCGCTGGACGTCCCCTTCTTCCTCCCGCTTCCCCCCAAACCCGCTGGCAAACTGGAGGGACAGTCAGCTCCTCTCTGGCTGCTGGGTTAATTCTGGGCTAATTAGATGAACCAGCCCAGATTGGATTACTTTAGCCTGCATTTGGTCCTCCAGTCCTTGGCTTGCGGCTCCCGGGGGAGCTGCTGGCGCCTCCTGCCTCAATCAGACACTTCTTAACCGCATGAAACACTCCCGGTGCCCCCCGCCGCCCGCCCGCCGCGGGCGCCGGCACCCGGACGGGGTGCGCGGGGTGAGGCGGCAGCAGCCGGTGGGCGCGGTGCCCACCCCGACCCGCCTGACACGCAGGGAGGACTGGGATGAGGATGGATGGGGCCGGGATGGAGTCGGGAAGGAGCCAGCATGGGACCGGTGTAAGGTTGGGATGGGGTCACTGTGGCCGCGGATGGACCCCCGCGGGCTCCCGGGGACCCGAGAGCCGAGTCGCCCGCTCGGACGTCACGGTGGCCCTCGGCGTCTGCGCGGTGTCCTCGGGGAGGAGCCGGGTGCCACATGGGTGCGTGGGAGGCTGCACGGTGACGCCAGCACCCGGCTGCTGGGGGGCTGCTCCCCCCGGGCACCTCCAGGCTGCAGCCCCTGGGGCGGGGGACAGTAGGTGCTGGGGTTCCGAATTGGGGGGTGTAGCACGGGCCACCCCCCTCAAACCCTCAGGGGACCCCAGATCCCTGGTCTGGGAGCAGGGTCAGAAGGCTGGGGGGCACAGTCTGGGCTGTGGGGCTGCAGAGGTGATGGATGCCCATGGAGCGGGAGCTGAGCCCGAGGGTTTCGGCGGGGTGAGGGCAGTGGGGAGGGGGATGGAGCAGGGGACAGGAGGGGATGCTGTGGGAGTGTGGGGCAGACACAGCCCCCACCCTTTGGGCTGCAGGACAGGCAGCTCCAGCCCCACTGGAGTGGGACCAGTGCCCAGGAGCCACGGGACGCATGGCTGGGCTCACCAGTACCCTCTCCCACGCTGGGTGCCCTCAGGGTGCCCGCGTACCCCACCCTCACCTCCCCAGGATCCAACAGCAGCCGGGGGCGGGGGGCGACCTGCCCGGCCTGGGGGCTGCAGGTGCCAGTGCCGCCCGTCCTGGTGTGCTGGTGCCCGTCGGGGGGCCACAGTGTGCCGGTGGCTGGTGGCCGCTGACAGCCACGTCGTTCAGGGCCTCGTTATCGAAGGTTAATTGGATTCTGCAAATGTACTCGGTGCATTAGGCAGGAGCTCAGTGCTCGAGCACCCAGCCTCCGCTGCCCTATAGGGACCCCTGCCCACCTCAGAGGAATTAATGGGTAACCCCTGCTCACCCTCTGGGGACGCCTCTTTACCCTGGGAGGAGACCCCTGCCCGATCAGACCGGGACCCCTGTCTGCACTGGGAGTCCCCTGCCTTCTTTGGGGGATCCCTGTTCACCTGACAGGAGCATCTGCCCACCTTGCCAGGGATGTCTGACCAGCCTGGTGGACCCCTGCCCACGACATCACAGCCCCTTGCCCACTTTGGCAACTGCTGGCAGACATCCTTTCCACATTTACACATCCCCAGAGCCCCCACGGGGCCGTGAACCGGCATTTGGGGCCGGTGTGGGGCCAGGACGGCAGCTGGGGACAGCAGCACAGCATCTCGGCCGTGGTGCAGTGGGACAGACCGGGAGCCGGGAGGGCAGCAGTGCGGTCATGAGAGTGTCCGGCCCCATCCCTGCTCCCACTGCGGTCACGATCGTGCCCAGCCTCAGCCCAGCCTCGCTCAGCCCCAGCGAGGGGTCCGGCCGGGAAAGCGCCCGGCAGCACTTCCCAGAAGGAGCCGCCCCGGCCCTGCCGCGGAAATGGAACTGAATATCTGAGCAGGGCTGAGCTAAAAGCCTCGGCCCCGCAGCCCCGCGCAGCCCCGGCGGCTCCCGCCATTAATTATTAACGGCGAGATGGATCCGCGGCCTCGCGCGTGCACGGCTGGCGGGGGCGGCTCCGGGAGAACCGGGACCCCAGCCCCGGGACGGGCTCCCTGCCCTCGGTCCCGCGGGGTCCCGTGTCAGAGTCACCCACAGAGCCCGCTCCTCACCCGGCCGGGACTCGCGGTGTCGGTGCCGATTCTCCTCACGGAGAAAGCGATGCTGCCCCGCCTCGGGGCCGCTCTGGCCCCGCTGTGACCCCCGCCCCTCCCCGGATGGCTCCTGGCAGGTACAGATGGGACCGGACCCTCCCCAGCCGGGGGTCACCGGCCCCCGCCGCGCTCTCGCTTCCCCGGAGGCGCGGGCAGGGGGTGGGCGGGCGGCAGGGCGGGGGCTGGTCCGGAGCCTCTGCCCGCCGGCGCCGCGGCACCGGGAGGGGCTCGTGCTGCTCCCGGTGGGGTCCCGGGGGTCCCGGGGCCCGGCCACACACCGTGCGCGGCCCGGGATGCGGGGCTTGCACCGGGGTTGCCGGGGCTTGGCCGGTGCCGCACGGGGATTAGACGCTCCGGTCGGGCAGGGGGGACAACGAGACTGGACGGGGTACACTGAGAGAGCCGAGGGGTGGAATAAGTGCTGTGACCCCTATCCAGGATCAGAACCGGGACCGGGGCCAGGATCGTGCCCAGAACCATGACAATGACCGGGACGCATCCAGTAGCCCCAAACCCGCACTGTCCCTGGCCATGGCAGCCCGTGCCGAGCCGGTGCCGGAGCAGAGCTGGCAGCGTGGCTGTGTGCCAGGGGCTCCATGCTGGGGTGGTGGGTGCCAGCCCCTGCTCGGGGGTCCCGCCGTGCCCCTCTACACGCTCCCACTCCCTGGCATGTACCAGCCTTCCCCGCCGGCCGGTCTGGGGTCCGGGCGGGGTTGCACAGCCCGTGAGGAGCCGTGGGGGGCTGTGAGGGGCCTTGGGGAACTCGGCTCGGCTCCGCATTAGCGCGGCCGCTGCTTCCCCTGAGCCAAACCGTCATTAGCGTGGCTCCGGCTGTGCCGGGTGGGGCCGTGGGCTGCTCCACTGGCACCCTAAACTGTCAGCACCTCGGCACCCCAAACTGCCAGCACCCCAACACCCCACAGCCCGAACTGCCAGCACATCAACCCTGCCAGCACCCCAGCACCGGACACCCCAAATGTCAGCACCAACAGCACGACACTCCAAACTGTCAGCACGCTGGGTAGCAACACCCCAGCACCCCAACCCTGTCTGAACCGTAGCACCCCGAAGTGTCCCCGGTACCCCGAATTTCCAGGGCCCACACCTCGACCCTGCTAGCACCCCGGTACCCCAACCCTCCCTGTGCCACTGCACCCCTCAGCCCAGCCCTGCACTCGCCGCCGCAGTTCACTCTGTGCCCCAGCCGGGACACCCCCGTGTCCCTCCCAAATCCTCTCAGACCCTTTGAGCACCCCAGACCTCCCGCACCCCACGGCCCCCCATAACCCATCCCCCTGAGTCCCCCGCATGTACCCCGCGTCCCACGCAAGACTTCTCGTCCCTCTCGTGCCCCCTCGCAGGCTCCAGACCCCCTCAGATCCCCGCCACCCCCGTCCTCCCGGGTCCCCCGTTCCCTCCCGTGCCCCCCGCACTCCCCCGGCCCCCCCCGCCCCTCCCGTCGCCCCGCGTTGCTCTGCTGCCCTCTGGCGGCGTTCCGCAGCACCACGCGCACGCAGAGCCCTCGCTGATTGGTGGCTGCTGCTGTCAATCAACAGCGCGCTCTCTCGCTATTGGCCAGTGCCGGGAACACCCTCCCCTAAACACGGCGGGTCCGGTGGCGGCGGCTCCCGGCGGGTCCCCCGGTCACTAGCGAGGTCGGGGGATCTCGGGATCCCGGGCCTTTCCCCGTGGGTCGTGATAAAGGGTCACCACAGGGCCGAGCTTGTGCTGCCCGCCACGACTCGAGACGTGCGGGGCACTCTAGGAGTTGTAGTCCCTCCGTTCGCCGCGGCCCCGCCCCGAACCCGGAAGTGCGCGAGGCCACAGGCGGAGGCGGCTCTAAGATGGCGTCGCCTCCTCAGGGGGGCCCGATGGCCATCGCCATGCGGCTGCGGAACCAGCTCCAGGCCGTCTACAAGATGGACCCGCTGCGGAACGAGGCGAGCGGCCGTACCGGGAGGGCGGGAGGCACCGGGAGGAGGCGGCCGCGGCGACACCGGGGGCCAGCGCGGGCGGGGACGGGAGGTGCCGCGGTGGCGCCGCTGGGGGGCGCTGTGAGACCGAGGGGCGGTGCGGGAGGGCGGGGCCAGGGAAAGGGGGCGTGGCCAAGGGTCGGGGCAGGCACGGGGATGGGGGTGTCCCCGGACCCCCAAAACACCATTTTCTTACACAACAAGGCAAAACACGGTATCCAGCCCCCTCCAAATCCCGTTTTCTGGCTTAATAATGGAATGCAGAGTGGTCAGTCTTCATTTATGACGTGTTCTGGGGTGTAGCACCCCAAAATCCCCTGTTCTGTCATAATAATGGAAGACAGGAGGCACAGCCCCCCCAAATCCTGTAATAAGAGAAAAAAGGAGGCGTGGCCCCCCAGAATCCCATTTTCTGGCATATTAATCAAGACAGTGAGGGCAGCTTTTCAAAATCCCATTTTCTGGTGTAATAATACAAGACAAGGGGCAATCCGTACAAAATCCCTTTTTCTGACATATTTTAACAAGACAAGGATGGCCAGCCCCTCATAATCCATTTTCTGGCATATTAAAGCAAAACAAGAGGTGCAACCGCCCCAAAATCCCCTTTTGTGGCATATTAAGGGAGTGGCAGGAGAAGCTCCTTGGGCTCAGGGGTCTCCAGGTGGCAGGTGAGGGTGGTGTTGGGATGCTCCAGGTGACAGCGAGGTGTCCCCGCAGGAGGAGGTGAAGGTGAAGATGAAGGAGCTGAACGAGCACATCGTGTGTTTCCTGTGCGCCGGGTATTTCATCGATGCCACCACCATCACCGAGTGCCTGCACACCTGTGAGTGTCCCCACCTGGCTGGGGAGCTTGTGGGGGGGGGCTGTGAGTCCCCTGGGGGTGCAGTCCCAACCCTCCCACACCCCCCATACCTGTCCCTGTCCCCAGTCTGCAAGAGCTGCATCGTCAAGTACCTGCAGACCAGCAAGTACTGCCCCATGTGCAACACCAAGATCCACGAGACGCAGCCGCTGCTCAACCTCAAACTGGACCGGGTCATGCAGGACATCGTCTACAAGCTGGTGCCCGGCCTGCAGCACAGTACGGGGGGCACGGGGGACATGGGGGACATGGGGTGGACAGGGACAGGAATGGGGGTATGGACAGGAAGAGAGGGACAGGGAATAGGGATGGGGACAGGGATGGGGGTATGGACAGGGAGAGAGAGGGGGGACAGGGATGGGAGTATGGATGGGGAGAAAGAGGGATGGGGATGGATAAGGAGCTAAATGGGGACAAGGACAGCGAGAGGGATGGGGACAGGGACAGGGAATGGGGATGGGGATATGAACAGGGAGAGAGAGATAAGGACAGGGCTATGGACAGGGAGAGAGGGAGGGATATGGGCAAGGAAAGAGAGAGGGATGGTGACAAGGACAGGGTCTGTGGTGGAGGCTTGGTGCCGTGAGAGGACAGCCAGGGCAGTGGCAGTGAGCCCAGGTGTGTCCCTGAGCCACCTGTCCCTTTTGCAGGTGAGGAGAAGCGGATCCGGGAGTTCTACCAGTCCCGTGGCCTGGACCGGGTGACACAGCCCAGCGGTGACGGTGGGACAGGGGGGATGGGGGGAGCCAGGCACGGTGCTGGGGGGTGTCGGGGGCACAGGGGGCTGACAGTGCCACCTGTGTCCCCAGACACGGTGGGGGGTGACCCCATGGGGCTCCCCTACAGCACCTTTGACCACTCGCGTGCCCACTACTTCCGCTATGACGAGCACGTCTCACTCTGCCTGGAGAAGCTGAGGTGAGTCTGGGGGGGCTGCAGCCCCTCAGTGCAGTGGAGAGGGGACACGGGGGACACTGGGAATGGCTTCCACCGCTGAGACCCTGGACATGTGTCCCTTTCTCTTCCTGTCACAGCTCCAGCAAGGACAAGAGCAAGGCTGTGCTGCAGGTGAGTGGGGATCCCTGCAGTCCCCACCCCTGACCCCCAGCTCTCACCCTGGCCCTGCCAGGGGTGTGTGGGGTTCCAGGGGCAGTGTGGGGTCCCACACAGCCCCCCAACCCTCTTCTGCTCTGCTCCTCACAGCAGAAATACGTGCGGTGCTCGGTGCGGGCGCAGATCCGACACCTGCGGAGGGTCCTGTGCCACCGGCTGGGGCTGTCCCTGCAGCACGTGAGTGGGGGTCCTGGGGGGTTCCCAGCCCCCTGGGGTGTCCTGGCCCCCCTGATGCAGCCTCCCCATGCAGGTGCAGATCCTGTTTGACAATGAGCCTCTCCCTGACCAGATGACAATGAAGCAGCTCTGGCTCTCACGCTGGTTCGGCAAGGTGTGCATCATAAGGGATGGCAACCTCTGATTTGGGGTGGTGGGGTGATCCTCTGGGAATGGTTTGGGGATTGAGGATCTTTAGTGTCAGTGGCTGCAGGGTGATCTGGGGAGGTCCCTGGCCCGTGGATGGGTCAGGCAGTGACCCAAAGGGGTTGGCCAAGTTTGGGGTGCAGCCCCATGAGAATCCCTGGGCTGGGACTGGAGGTGCCTGTACCAGGGGACTTCTGGGCTGAGGTTTGGGGTCTCTGTCCCAAGGGGATCTTGGGCTGGGGTTTGGGATCATGGACTGGGGTTGGAGGCCCCTGAGCTGAGGTTTGGGATCCCTGCCCTAGGACGGGGTCCTGGGCTGGGGTCTGGGGTCATGGGCTGGGATGGGGGAGTCCCTATCTTGGGACTGGGGTTTGGAGTCCCTTCTTGGGGTCTCTGTCCTAAGGGGGGGTCCTTGGCTGGAATCCCCCCAGCTCTGACCCCCTCACCCCACAGCCCGCACCCCTCCTGCTGCACTACAGCATCAAGGACAAGAGGAGGTAGGGGTGGGGGGTGGGTGCTGCCCCCCCATTGCAGCCCTGCTCCCGCCCCTCCCACCCCCCCATAATTTATACCCCACTTCGAGTTTATTTTTGGAATAAAATTGTGGAAAAGCCCCCTTGAGTCCCTGCTTTGTCTGGGCGGGTTGGGGGCTGCTGTGGGGAGTCAGTGACCCCCAGATGGGCTGCACCCATGGGGGGCTGAGTCATGGGGGGTTTAGGGGTGCACCGCGGGCAGTGGGGCTATGCAGCCCCCCCATCCCCATTCCCCTGCTGTCCTGGGGGGTCTCACAGCCCCTCTGGGGACCCCAGTGCCCTGTGGGCACTCCCCACATCGATCCCGTCACAGCCTGACGCGTGTCCGGCCCCCCCCCCGGCAACATAATGAGTCTTAATAAAGTCATCGGCCCTTTGATTGCCGGGGGAAGGGGGGCACCTCGCAGCCCTAATTAGCCCGGGACAATATTTCACCATCTGGATCCGTGCGCGGCAGCCGCGGGCACAGCTGAGGGCCGCGGGGTCCCGGGGGTCCCTGGGCTGGGGCTGCGCCCCCCGTGCTGCGGGAGGAACAGGTGCCGGATCCCAGTGATCCCGGTGATCCCGGGAACGCGGCTCCGGAGGGGCCCTGCCTGCGGCACGGGGCTCAAATCCCCCCGGTCCTGACCCGGTGGTGCCGGTGCTGGGCTGTGCCGGGCGGCTGTCGGGGATCACCCCTCCATCCTCTCCCCCCGAACCGGGTGTGGGTGTGGTCCAGGACCCACTGTCCCCTGGTGGATGTGACATCGGGTGTCCCGTGGCCCGTCCTTCATCCCCGGCTCCGCACTGAGCTCTGCGCTCGGTCCCCCCGCGCTGCCGGGGGATCCGGTTACGGCCCGGCCCGGCCCAGCTGTCGGCCATCGCTCACCGGCCGGGGTGAGCCGCCCAAAACCCCCACAAGGACCGAAGGAAACGCGGGGGCTGCAGGGCCAGCCGGGCATGGGGATCCCCGCTGGGGCTGGATGGGCGGAATGGGGGCTCCAAATGAGGATGGAGGGGTGGGGTGCGGGATTGGGGTCCTAACCGGAGAGGAAGGGGTGAGGCTGCGGAGTGGGGGTCCCAAGTAGGACTGGAGGGCTGGGAGGGAATAGGATAAGGGGCTCAGTAGGTTTGGAAGGCTTGGGGTGCGAGGTGAGAATCCCGAGTAAGGGACAGAGGGTTTGGGGAATGGGATGGGTGTCCCAAAAAAGGCGGGAGGTGTGGGGGAGCAGGATGGGCGTTCTAAACGGGGCCACAGGGATTGGGGTGCAAGACTGGGGTCCAAGGGTGGGGGTGCAGGATGGGGGTCCCAAATGGGATCAGAAGGTTGGGTGGGGGATCCTAAATGAGGATGCAGGGCGGGGATGTGGGACAGGGACCCCAACTGGCTCCGGAGGGCTGTGGGTGCAGTATGGGAGTGCCAGCCAGGACTGGAGGAGTGGAGCTCCAGGACGGGGATCCCAAACAGGGCTGGGGGTGCAGGATGGGGGTCCAAATGGGGGCTGCCTGTGGGAGAGTGGGCGTGTAGGTGGATGGAGGGACAGATGGATGGATGGATGGATGGATGGATGGATGGATGGATGGACTGACGGATGCCGGGGGTCGCGAGGCAGGGGCTGTCCCCATGTCTGTCAGCAGCGGCTCTGGCAGCCAGTTACAGACGGCAGAGCAGGAAGCCCCCCGGAGCCCCCCACGCTCCCCCAGCCCTGCACCCCTCCCTTATCAGCGCCGGCCCCGGAGGAGCCTAATTCAAACCAACTGCGGGGCTGACGTTGGTAAATGAGCCCCCCGCCCACGGCCTGGCCCCAGCGCCCACGGGGGCTGCCCCAGAGAGGAGGGAGATGAGGGTTGGGGGATCCAGCGGGGCAGGGGCAGGTACTGGGGGGACGCTCCCGTACCCCCGAGGCGCGGTCAGGCTGAAGCACTTTGATGTCCCCCCGCCCCGTCATGCTCCGAGGGGGCTAATGGTCCCCGGCTCCAGCCCGGCAGAGAGGGAAATCTGAGCCCCCATCCCCCTGTTCCTAACCTGGGGGGCTGTCCGAGAGGATCTGGGCATGGCATGGGGGACGAGACCCCTAAGAGCTCCTTGGCTATGTAGGACCCCCAGGGGTCCCACTGGGGATGGCGGTACCCCCAGCCTGGAGGGTCTCAGGGCTCGGATATGGGGTGAAAGGTGAAAGGACCCACCCGTGGTGTCGCAGAGATGTGCCGGGGGGCTGCAGGTGCAGTACTGGGGGATCTCTGGGGGGGACCCCCGCCCTCCACAGCCCTGCAGCTCCTGTGCCAAGTGGGGGGCAATGGGGGCACAGCATCACCCCTCCTATGCCAGTGTCCCCAAGCACTGCCCCCTCCTACTCCACACCCCCCACCCACCCCTTGTCCCTCACTGGGGATCATCCCCAGCCCCCTCCAAAACCTCACAAAACCCACCAGCGCCGTGGGCTCTCACTCTGGGGGTCCCGCTCCCTCCCAGCCGCTGCCCTGCCCTGGGGGTGGGCACAGGCGGTGCGCCCCCGTCTGCTGAGCCCCCCGGCTGTGCAGAACCCCCCGGCTGCACCGTCCCCTGCCGTGCTCCGGCAGCACCGGCTCTGCACAGCCGTGACAGAGACAGATGAGCTCCCGGCACCTTCACACCCCATTGCGGGGTGAGGGGCCGTGCCCGGCGTCCTGGAATGCGGTGGGCACTGGGATGGGCTGGGTAGGGACCGTGGGGACAGGTGTGACACGGTATTACCCCACATCCTGACCTCCCACCCCAGGGCACCCACTGGCACACACAGATATCCATGCCTGTGGTTCCCATCCCTTCCCATCCCTTCCCATCCCATCCCATCCCATCCCCCATCCCATCCCATCCCATCCCATCCCATCCCATCCCATCCCATTCCATGTTATCCCATCCCACTCCATGCCCAGTGGCACACGGCACGGGCACGCTGCTGTCACGACATGAATGAGCTGTCACGATCAAAATGAGCCGTCGCGCCAGCGCAGGGACCCTCCCCGTAACGAAGCGCCGGGATGAGACTGATGAGAAAATCCAAACGCAATTTAATTCCTGTCACCGCCTGAGCGTCTCTAAATGACTCCGGCGGTTCTGACCCCCCCAGCCCGCCCCACACTGTGCCCTCCTCACCCCCGCGCTTCCTGCCCGTTTCCTGAGGATGTGGGCACCGGCGCTGGCACCGGGATGCCCGCCGGCGTGGGAAGGGGGGCGAGGGGGGGGCACCTTCCTGCGGACAGAGGGGTCACGGCAGGGCCTGGGAAAGCGCCGCCCCGGACCCCAACACCCGCCCCATCCACCCGGGGATTGCTCGGAGCAGCCGCGCTGGCGATGGCAGCGCTTGTGGCACCAAGGACACCCAACCCTGCCACCGGCATTCCCGGACTGCCCGGCTCCCTGGATGCCCAGCCCCAGCTGCTGGGTGGTGACAGAGCCAGTGTCCCCAGCGAAAGGGGCACCGAGCACCGCCAGCCCCTCTTGGCAGGGGTGCGAGGGGCGGTGGGGCTGTGGGAGCGGGGTCAAGGCACCCCTTCACGTCTCCCGGTTTATTTTGGCCGCCAGAGTTTCCTCCAAAGCCTTTGTCTGGTGGATGCAGCCCCCCCGCGCGTCCCCCAGGCTTTCCCCCCCAGGCGGGGGGATGCGCTGCGGGACCACCGCCCTGGCACGGCCCACCGGGATCGGCGGGATGGGAATGGGAGGGGGAGGCTCCAGTGCCTGTGGTTCTCCATGGGATGGGATTGGGATGGGATGGGATGGGATGGGATGGGATGGGATGGGATGGGATGGGATGGGATGGGATGGGATGGGATGGGGATGGGATGGGATGGGATGGGATGGGATGGGATATAGGATGGGACATAGGATGGGACATGGGATGGGATATGGGATCGGATATGGGATGTGTGGGCTCTCTTGGGGGTGCCAGCCTGGTCCCCAGTGCCAGGCTGGTGCAGGTGCTGCGTTTTGGGTACCGCTGCCCTGACACAGTGCCAATGCCACAGTGTGGGTGTCACGGGTGCCACGGTGCCAATGCCACGGTGTGGGTCCTGGTGCCACGGTGTGGGTGCCAGTGCCACCGCGGGGGCCCCAGTGACCTGTGTGTCCCAGCCTGGTGGCGCTCGCCATCCCGCCATTGTTCCACCCTTTGAAGTCGATGCTTCCTGGCGAGTTTGTCCCGGCCCGTCTGTGCCGGTGCTTCCCAGCTGTAAATTACCCAGCACGGGGGTTCGATGTCAGCCTGACAAGGGGCTCCCACTGAGCCCACCTTCACTTGGGACCTGCCAGGGCAGGACAAGGACTCACTGGAGCCCCGTGGTACCGTCAGGATGCACATCACAGTGCTCCCTTCCCCATGGACCCTCCATCCCCACTGACTCCCGATGGTATAACGGGATGTGGATAACCCTGGGGTTAGGATTTGGGGCAAATCACAGCAAGACTGGAAGTGCCCACGACAGCCCAGCCGATGTGCCAGGGCTTAGGACGGACCCTCCACTCCTGTCTGGCTGCCCCCAGCGCCCCGAGGCTTCCGTCCGGGCCCAGCGCTGACGGCACGGCCGTTCCCTCCGCTATTCCCAGCATTTCCTGGGGTTTATTGTCTTTCCCTCCCTGTCCCACCTTCCTCGCAGGAAACCCTTGGTCCCACGGGGCCGGCGGCTCCGTTGCCAGCAGGACGGCGCTCCCGGCTCTGTCTCATGGGCAGGGATTCAGCCAGCGCCCCGGGAGCTGTTCGAGCCCCCAAACCCCGCTCAGACCCCGGTACGGGGGGTCCCGGCTGTACCGCGCAGGTCTGAGCCCCCATTATGGATGCCGGGGTCCCACAGCGGAGAGGAGGCTGGGGACTGTCCCCAGAGCCCCTCTCCAACCGGGGAGGGGGAGGTTGTTCTGCCACGGTTGTCGCCCACCAGTCCCCTGATCCCTAAAACAATTGGGTGGGTTATTGCAACGCCGCGTCTCCGTCTGCCGGATAATTGCATGTGATCCCGGCAGGGAGGGGACGCGCCGCCATCATCTCGCGGCTCTGACGGCGGCACCGAGCTCCCACCGTGGGACAGAGGCTGGGAGAAGCGGGGGAGCCCAGCACGACAAAGGGGTGCTCCTGGAGGGGTGAACCGAGGTCTAGTCCCCTCCCCAACCCCATCTCATCCCATCTCCATCCTCATCCCTGTGTCCATCCCATCCCCATCTCCACTTCATCCCATCCTCATCCCGCTCTTCCTACACCCCCCGGACCCCCACACCCCCCGGGGCCTTGGGCGGCGAATTCCAAAGGGCACCCGGGAAGATTAATGGCGAGGCCGGGGCCGGGGCCGGGGCCGGGCCGGCCGGTAACCGGATCGCCCCGCGGGAGCAGGAATGCGCCGCTGACCCCGCCGTGCCCGCCCCGCCGCGAGGGTCCCGCCACGCGGGGTCACCACGGGCTCAGTCACCGCGGGCACCGCGCAGCCCCTGCCCCAGCCGGGGACATCCCTCAGTCCCCAAAGCCGGTGGGGTTCTGTCCCCAGATCCCCAAACACGGAGACACGTCCTGGGGCCCAGGGACAGGCGGTGGCCCCGAGGTCTCTGCGATGGGGGTGACACAGTCATCACGCTTCTCCTTCCGGATGGGCGCCATGTGCCACCTCCCTGGCCACATCCAGAGGATGCCTCGTGCCATCTCCTCTCCCCACAGCAAGATGGGCACCAGGGGCTCCATCTCCCTCAGCCTCAGGGGAGCGGAGACCCCCCTCCAGCCCCCTGGAATGGGGACACCCCGTGTTGTCGCCGTGCCGTGCCGTGCCGTGCCGTGCCGTGGGGGATGTGGAGACTGCGGGGGCCGTGGGGGCTGCAGGCGGCCGGCGCGGAGCAGCTGTCGGGTCTAAAGTTACGGTGGCGGCTGGGGGCGGGGAGCGAGGCCCGGAGAGGGACAGGGTCCCCATGGGGGTGTCTCAGCTTGGGGTCCCTCTGTTATCCCATCCCGAAGCTCCCGTGGGGCACAGGGCCGGACCCCGCCAGGCGGGGAGGATGCAGGACAGACCGGGGCTAAGAATAGAGCTGGGGTGGGAGGAGGAGGAAGGATGGGGCTTCCTCTGAGACGCCTCTTCTTCCTCCTACCCGGCTCTGCCAGGCAGCACGTGTGAAACGGGGACACTCCGAGTGCCACCTGCCCCCCCGCTGTCCCGCACCCCCATTCCCAATGTGACAGCCCCTGCTCCGGGTGTCCCCTGGAGCACCCACCGTGCCCGCTGCCCGTACAAGTGCCACCCCCACCGTTCCCTGCCGCTGTCACCCCCCGCTGCTGTCAGGCCCCATCACCGCTGTCACCCCCCGCCGCCGCCGCGTTTCGTTGCACTTCACTTTTTAATTAACCTCGGGGCGCTGCCTCGCCGGGGTTAATGGCAGCGGTGACCCGCGCGGCCATCGATCCCCCGAGCCCTGCGACGGACGGGCCCCCTCGGGGTCCTGCGGGATGACAGGGGCGTGTGCTCCCCCTCCTTCAATCCTACGCATGGCAGAGTCCCGTAGGACCCCCGAGGTGCCCCCACTCTGCTGCCACCACTGTGGCGGAGCAATGTGGGCAGACATCGCTCGAGGTGTCCCCAGCCATGTTTTGGGGTGATCCCATAGGTGCCACGTCTCTCCCCTCATTGGGGAACCCCTCCCGGCCATTCAGTGGCCCCGTGGCCGTGCCAAAGGCGGGGTTCCGCCCCCTCGCAGCCCCCCCAGCCCCCTCCCTGCTCAGGTGCCCCTGTCACCCCTCCGCGCTTTAATCCGGGGGTCGTTCATCTTGGGCGGGGGCCGGGCTGTCAACGCCCAGACGGGCCATTTCCGAGCCGAGTCCCCCGCGCCCAGCCCTAATTGAATCCTCATGGCCCCGCCGCCGCCTCGGCCCCGCCGCGGCACCCGCCACCGTCCCGCTGCCCACAGCAGGTCTCCCAGGGCTCCCGGTGCCACGGGGAGGCTGGGGGAGCCCCACGCCAGGCACCCACCGCAGGCTCTCGGAGCTCCCCACCCTCTCCAGCCGCCCCATCCCGGTCGCTGTCCCCCCCTCCCCCGGCACAGAGACCCCCGCTCGGTGGGCACGCGGCCCCTCGGCGGGATGGGGATCCCACACCCCAACAGCCCAGCCTGCCCCCCCCACTACAGCCGCAGGTCCACTCTGGACGGACCCCGACCCCATGGGCGTCCCAGCGTGTCCCTCTGCTGGGACAGGGGACGGGGAGTGCCCCCATCCCGGCCGTGCCGTGCGGGGGTCAGGGGGCGTGGGCGGCCGAGAGCCCGGCGGGGGGGCAGCGGCGTTTGCTGCAGCCGGAGCCTTTGAAATGCAACCCCCCCCCGCCCACGGCCCATTTGGCTGGAGTTTGGCCCAGGCACAAATGGAGGCCCCGGAGCGAGCAGGGGATTCCGGGGGGGTGCGGCAGCTGGGCCGGGGCTGCGGGACGCGCTGACCCCGGCCGGTCCCTGGCACTGGCACTGATGGCTCCAGTGTGTGTGCGGCTGCACACGCGTGTGGCGGCTCTGGGTGCGAGCTGGTGTGTCCGTGAGCTACACCTGCACACGGCTGCGAGGATCCTGCTGGGCTGGTTGTGCCCGCACAGACGCACGGGTGTGGGAGCAGTGGGGACATGGGCAGGGCCCCGTGTGTCCCTAATCCTGCGCTGTCCTCTGTCCATATCCCATCCCCATCCCATCCCATCCCATCCCATCCCATCCCATCCCATCCCACCCCATCCCATTCCATTCCCACACGCTCCCCCCGTGCCGTGCCTGTGCTCAGCCCCCCCTGGAGCCCGGGGGGCGATGTCGCTCGCGTTAATGAATCGATGATTTGCCAACAGCCCCAGGGAGGGATCCCCGTCTCCCCTGGCTCCCCCGACTCCCGACACATCCATCCCCATTCACCGGAGCCAGGTGTAATCCCATTATTCCCGGCTTCGCCGGGGTCTCAGCCCACCACAGGGTCAGGATTTATTGCCAGTAATTGCTGGGGTCCCGTCCCCCGGCGCGGGGGGGCTCCCGGCACCCCCCCGGCGCTGCCGCCGCTCCTTACACTTTAATTCCGCACCGAGCTGTTCCCTTATTAAAGGAAAATTCATTTGCCAGCGATTTCCATGTGCCGGGGCCGCGCGGGGCCGCGGCCCTAATCGCGTTACGGAGCGCTGCTGCGCAATATTGGGATGGAGCCGATAAATAATGGATCAGGGCGGCGCGGGGAGGGCGAGGCGCATTACGGGGGCACCGCACCCCGAATTGTGTTACCCCCGGCATTGCGCTGGCACCCCAGCACCCTGCTCCTGACACCCCGCTCCCGGAGCCCTGGCACGGCGATCCTGGCACCCCAGCACCCCGTGCCTGGCCCTCCGCTCCTGCGGCACCGGGCGGGGGAACACCCGGAGCTGCCGGTGCTTGAAGACACGGCAGCCCACAAGATGGGGGATGCTAGGTGGGGGGACACGGCAGCAGCCCCAGCTCCAGCACCCCCTCGGTGCCCGCTCATAGGTGGATCACACCCTCGTGCACACACAGCCCCTCTCAGATGAGAGCACTCGTGAACACACACACAAAAACACACACACACAAACACACGCACACACAAACACGTGAGCCCCGGTGCTGCTCATGGCGGGGATGGGGCTGAGATGCGACTGGGACCCGAGGTCCCAGACCTCCAGAGACTCCCAGGGACACCCCCAGGGTGGAGGAGTGAGACAAAGGCGGAGGCTGTCAGTGCCACACCGGGTGCAGTACCCTGGGGTACCCTCAGCCCCACGCCGTGGACGTGCCTGTCACCGTCCCCTCGGGCCACGGGCACCCGGCCAGCGCCAGGCACTCTCCCGGCTCCGCAGGAAGCTCCCGTGTTCCTGCAAAACCCCCGAGGGCTCGTTTTGTTCCCACCCTGTGGCCTGGTTTGGGGTGAAAAGCGTTTCTCATCCTGTGTTCCCGGCAGCTGGAGCCGCCACTTCCCACACCGGGGGGAAGCTGGAGGGGTCGGGCAGGGTGTGGGGGGCTCAGCCCACCCGGCAATGCCTCACCGGCCGCCTCGGGACACGAGTGGGGACTCAGGGAAGAAAGGAGGTGCCAGCACCGTGATGTGGGAGCATCCCTGGGCGCAGGGATTCACCACAACGGGTGGGGATAATGGGGGGCTGGTGAGAGGGGGGCGATGGGGTGAGGGTGACATCCCATCCATCACGGTGAGCACCACCGCTGGAGATCTGCCTGCTTCCCGCAGATTCCCGTGTGTCGCAGCCCCGGCGGGAGCACTCCCACATTCCTAGCCCAGGACTCGCTGCCGAGATCCCGCTGGCCCCGGAGGAGCCGGAGCGTTCCAGAGGGGTTTGCTCAGCGGGTGGGCGGCCGCAATTCCCCATCACCACAAGAACATGGAATCACCCGAAGAAGAGATTTCCCAGTGTGTGTGTCCCAGAGCGTTAAACCAGGACCGAGACAGCAGATTCCCCATGTGACTGGGATCCCCGGGAAGGGTTGGGATTTTTGGGAACGGTTGCGACCCCCATTCCCTGCTCACCGGGCGCCCAGGGCCTTGTGGCCGGCACGGTGGCCTCATGCCAGCGGTGCTGCTGGAAGAGACCGGGCTCAGAGGGGTCCATCCGAGTGCAGGACCACTGGCAACTCCCGTGGGAGTGGGGGTCCCAGCTCGCCGGCATCCCGGGACGGGCTCGGTTCCCCGGTGAGAGCCGGCGGCACGTGCGGCCACGGCAGCTCCGCCATCTCCCCGCGCCCTGCGGAGAGGACAAAAGCCGCGTGCGAGGAATCCGTGCAAACGCCGCTCTGCCCGGCACGCCGCCGTGCGAGGGGCCCCGTGTCCCTCTCCCAAACCGAGCCCCCTCCCCACCCCACCCCCCAACCGCCGGCCTTTAATTGCTCCGGCTGCTGGGAAATTTCAAGGTTGAATTTGTCAAACTCCGATTTCCAGCCGGGAGATCGCGTTCTGCCTTTGTCAGCAAGATTGGAAAAAAATCTCCCCCCCCTCCCGCCTCCCTCCCGCCCCCTCCCCACTTCCATAATCCTGGCATCGGCGCTGCCGGATCCCCCTGCACCTGCTCCCCCAACCCGGCTCCGTGTGCTCCCACCGGGCCCCCCCGCACCGTCCGCAGGTTCATTACCGCCGTGACCCCCGTGACCTCGCCATGTCCCCGGTCCCAGCGACAGATCCATGGGGACACCCGACGGGATTGGGGCTGTGGGTTGCCGAATCAACTCTCCGGAGGGGCAATTCGGCATCCCCCAGCCCCAAACCCGCCGGATAATCCGGACGCGGCGTCGCCAGCCGGGCCTCACCTGCGTGTGCGGCATCCCGGGATTTTTACGAGCGGCCGAAATCCCGGAGCTATTTGTACCGGGAAAGGGCAGCGGGAATGTGGGGAGGGGGCGGAATTTATGGCTCTGAAACCCAAAACCCACCCAAAAGGGCTTAATCACTCCCAGCCGCGGCCCCGATGCTTTTATGGGGCATTTTAGAGCAAAAGAGCCAATAAATTTTTGGATGAGGGTAAGAGCCGCGGTGAGGATGAGGAGGGAGCAGAGGAGGAGGGGGAACGCGCTGGGGTGGGTTAAAATGGGGGAGACAACAGGGGGAGGCGCGGGGCTGCGCCCCGGTAGTGGCGGAGAGGGGTCGGTCCCCCCCCTCGTCAGGGGGGGCGTCGGTGGCTCCTCCTCCTCCTCCTCCCGGTATCCCGGGGCTTTAAGGCGGTGGAACGGGAATCGCGGGGCTGGGGGGGCGGCGGCGGCGGGTCCCGGTCCCGGAGCGGGTCCCGGTCCCGGCATGACCTCGGCGGGGGAGGCCGCCGGTTCCCCCCCGCTGCCCGCCGCGGTTGGCGGCCACCGGCGGAGCCCCCTGGACCGGCTCCCGCCCCCGCCAACACCACAAAACCGCTGACCCCCTTCGGCATCGAGGATATCTTGGGGCGCCCCCGCGGCGGGAGCCCCCGGGACCGGGACCGGTCCCGCCGCCCCCGCCCCGACAGGGCCCGCGGCGGCGGCGGCGGCTGCGCCCCGGCCTCGCCGCTCTGGGCGCTGGAGGAACTCGCCAGTAAAACCTTTCAGGGGCTGGAGCTGGGAATGCTGCAGGCGGCCGGAGGTACCGGGGCCGGGGGAACTCCGCCGGGAGCGGGGCGGGCATCGGGAACCGGGCATCGGGCACCGGGCAGGTGGCGGGGCTGGAGGGCGGTGGGGAGGCCGTGGCGGGGTCAGAGACATCCCTCGTCCTCCGTCCCGGGAAGTTTCCTCCGTGTCCCAGAGGGGCGAGCCCGGCTGGGAGCCCCGATATGCCGCCGGTGCTCGGCCGGGACACCGGGGACACGCGGCAGCCTCAGTCCGAAGGGAGGGAGAAGTCCCGGAACCGGAGCGAGCCCCGGTCCCGGTGAGCGGCCACAGGCACCGAGGCACCGGAGCTTCGGGAGAACCGGCCGCGCCGGGGCCGGCAGCTTTACCGGGAGCCGCGGGACTGGGAGGTGGATCGGCGCCGCCGAGTCGTGACCGTGACCGTGACCGAGCGGCGGATCGGGTCCGCCGGCAACGGAAACCCGGTACCGGCCCCGACCCTCAACGGGGGACGGCGGTTCCGTCCGGGGCTTGGGCTGACAGAACAGCTCGGTACCGGCGGGGCCCGACGGCCGCTCACGGACGGGGACGAACCGGCCCCGCACCTCCCGGGCTCGGCCGAACCGGGAGGACGGGCGGACACCGACAGACAGCACGGCGCCTCCGGGAACGAAAAAATCCGTTACTGAGTTGGAGAGATGGACACGGACGGACAGATCGTGACTCTGGGATTAAAGGAAAATCCCTCACACGGATGGACACACAGACAGGCGAAGCACGGCTTCGCCGAGAATTAATAAAACCGTTACCGGGACAGACAAATCGACGCGGACGGACCGAAAAAGGCTCCGGTAATTAACGCAGAAAAACAATCACCGTCCTTTTCCGACACGGGCAGAGAGGGTCTCCGTGAAAAAACAAAACAAAACAAAAAAACAAAACAAAACAAAACAAAACAAAAAAAAACGTTACAGGGACGGACAGACCGACAGTCACGACAGAGCAGCGTGCCGGTAATTAACGGATACGGTTGGGCACAAGGCGACTCACGCCGGTAACGAAAATCCGTTCGGACAGACGGACACGGACCACTAGATCACTTCTCCCGTGAGTAACCGAACCTACGTTACCGGCCGGACAGATGAACGAGGATGGAGCCAGACTCCGGTAATTAACGGGGGAAAAAAAATCCGTAATTACGGAGAGGCGCTCCGGTAATTAAGGAACCCACCACAGCGGACAGACAGACGGACAGACAGAGCTGGGCTCCTGAGATTAACGAATAAACCAACCCGTTAACGGGCGGACAGATGAACAGAACGGGGACGCCTCGGGCGCCCGATTTTAAGGTAAAAATCCTCGTTTTCTGACGGACAGAAAGGGCAAGGAACGAAATACGTGAGCGAAAATATCCCATTATCGGGGGGATAGACGCACAGGAATGGGGGCGAAAAAATTCCCTTTTCCGGGATAGACAGACAGGCAGAAAAGGGGCCGATAGGGGCTCCCGGAATTAAGGTAAAAAGGCCCGTTACCGGACGGACAGATCGACAGAAAAAGGATCGGAAAAAAATAACGAAAAAAATCCTTACCGGCTGATCAGAAGGACAAAAATCGGAACGACAGCGGCTCCCAGGCTGGGGTAAATTTCCGTTACCGGCCCGACAGAAGGACAGACATGGGACTAATAAAAATGAACGAAAAAATCCCGCTGCTGGCCGGAAAAATGCGGGAGAGATCGGGGCTCCCGGGGAGGGCATGAAGCTCCGGTACCGGCCGGACAGATGGACACAGCCCAGCGGGGATCTCGGAATTAACAAAACCGAACCGCAGGTAACGGCGGAATCAACCGGGACTGGCGGCAGATGGAGATGCCGGTAATTCAGGTAAAATCTCGTTACCGGGAGAATCCACCGACACAGCCAGGACAGCCCAGGGCTTCCGTGATGAACGAAAACGCCTCTTTACCGCGACAGAAGGACGGACTGACAACGGAGCGATCAGGGCTCCCTAAGAGGGGGTAAATCCCCGTTACCGGGATGGACAGACAGACAGAAACGGGGCCGAGAGCGGAGGGGAAGCCCCGTTACTGAAATGACGGACGAACACGGCATCGATTGGGTTTTCGGCAAAGCCGTGCTACCGTGACAGACCCACGGACTCGGCCGGGACCGCCCGGGGCTCCTCTACCGAACGAGGAGTGGAGTCCGCGCTGCGAGAGACCTCGGGAGCCCCCGCTGTTACTGGGGGACGCATGGCCCGAGTGAGCCGCGTTATCGGGTCGGTGCCGCTGGACCGACCGGGGACCGGAGCAGGAAAGAGATCGGGACCGCGATCGGGATCCCGCCGGCGGCGTGGAGCCGTGCCTGGGGTGGCGATCCGAGTCTCGCCGGGGGTTCCCTACGTCGCTAGGGGCAGCAGCGACGGCACCGGGGCCGGGAGCGGCCACGGGACCGAATGCCCGGGGACCAGCCCGGCCTCGGGTCTCCTGAAATCGCGGAGAAGGAGGGTCCCGGTTCTCTACCGAGGCTCGCGGCTTCGTTCCGGGCTCCCGGAGCAGCCGCCGGCGGCACACGGGTGTCTCAGCCCCGGTCGCTGCGGGGGCGATTCCGACACGACCGGGGCCACTGCAGAACGATGATTCCCGGCTTCCAGCGCCGGCCGCGGTTTGGTTTGCTCGGTTCGGTTGGGCATGGCTCGCTTTGGTACAGCTCGTCTGCGTTCGGTTCGATGTAGGCCGGTTCGTCTCCGTTCGACCGGGAGTCGGCGGGGCCGGGAGCCGCACTGCTCGGCGCGGCTCGGCGGGGCCGGTGCGGGTGCCGTTACCGGTGCCCTGGCACTGCTGTGCCGACAGGTCGGGACCCGCAGTTCTCGGGGTGACTCCCGGTGTCTTTAACCTGACGCCGCTGCCCCCGCAGACCGGGACCGGCGGTGCTCAGCGCGGCTTGCCGGTGCCGGTACCCTGCCCCACAGGCCCTTCCCCGTCGGGCATCCCGGTGCCGCTGCGGGTTCCGGTCCCGTTACCGGGGGTGTGATGCCTGTCCTCGCCGGCACTTCACAGCCGGCGGGGGCCGTTCCCCGGTGCGGGTCCCGGTGCTGCTCCCCCGTTCTCCGTACCCTAACCCCGCTGTCTCCGCAGGTCCGTCCCCGCCGGGCGCCTCGGGCCCGCGCCCTCCCTGCAGGAAGCGTCGCAAGTCCCGGACCGCGTTCACGGCGCAGCAGCTGCGGGAGCTGGAGCAGCGATTCCGGCGGCAGCGCTACCTCTCCCCGGTGGACCGGGACGCCCTCGCGGCTCGGCTGGCGCTCTCCGCCGCCCAGGTCATCACCTGGTTCCAGAACCGCCGCGCCAAGCTCAAGCGGGATCTGGAGGAGCTGCGGGCAGACGTGGCCTCGCTGCAAGCGCTGCCCCCCGCCGCCCTGCAGCAGCTGGCGGGGCTGCCCGAGCCCCCGGGCTCTCCCGGTACCGGCACCGGGACCACAGAGCCCGCCGAGCTCTCGGAGGAGGAGATCGACGTGGCGGACTGAGCCGAGCACGCTCGGCTCCGCTCGGCTCTGTTCCGATCCACTCGGACCGAAACTGCTCCGTTCGGATCCACGCGGCTCCATTCGGGCTGGCTCGGCTGAGTTCGGATTCACTCGGGTCTGTTCTAACCGAGTGAATTCGTTCGGATCCACTGGACTCCGTTCGGCTCCGTTCGGGTGCACTCGGGTCCGTTCGGACTGACTCGGCTCTGCCACATCCGCTCGGCTCGGTTCCGAATGGAGCTGAGCCCAGCCCCGCCCCATCGGTGCACCCTTTTTCGGCTTTTTTTTTTGTTTGTTTGTTCGTTCGTCTTTCCATTGTTTGTTTTTTTGGTTTTTTGCCTTTTTTTTTTTTTTTTTAATTTTATTTTCTATCGGCCCCGGTGTAAATATTTGCAATAAAGGCGACACCTTAATATGGACCCCAGAGCCCCCCACCCCCACTTTTTTTTTTTTTCCAGGCGAGCACCTCCCACCGCGGGCATTAATTTGTTTTAACCGGTGATTAATTACCGGCTGTGGCCGCCCCTGCCCCCCTCAATTTGCATATTAATCAAATTGTATTTGATCTCATGCCTGTCACCCCCCCCCCGCCAAGCTCCTGTCACTATCCAGTGACATTAAGGGGGTTGGAGGCCCCGCCTCGCTGTCCCCCGGGGCTGGAGTGACATGGGGAGTGATGGGGGACAGAGGGGGGACATGGGTGGGACAGGGACATGGGGAAGCAGTGGGGTTCCAAGCCTGATGGAAAGGGGTGGCACAGAGATTGAGGGACACCAGCCCAAAGGAAGGCCAGAGAGAAAAACAAACCTCAGTTTTATTAAAAAACTGAAATTGATACAAATCCCTGAGGGGCCACTGGGAACAGCTCAGGCCCACCACCTCAGCACAAGGGGCTGCAGGGTGGGCCCTGACCCTCCCACCCCTGGCACTGGGGGACAAGGCACAGGAAGGTACAGGCAGGTGAAGGGGGGGCTCTGGCAGTCCCCCCCAACAGAGCAGGGTCAACTCAGCAGCCCCCCGGGGGTGGCCCTGCCCTTTGCACGGGGCACAGGGGCCGGGGTGGCGTGGGCCGGGTGCTTGAGCTGCAGCAACAGCTTGCTGCCCTCCAAGGTGGCACCCTGGGGACAGAAAGAGCTGGCATTGGGACAGGTCCCCTGTGGGGATGGGGTGTCCCAGGGCCACCTGAGGGCTGGGGAGGTCCCACAAGCACCCCCCTCAGCTCACCTGCATGGCCCTGAAGGCCTCCTCGGCCTCAGCCTTCCCACAAAAGTTGATGAAGGCACAGTGGCGCCCTGGGAGCAGTCGCACGGAGCGGATCTCCCCGAACCTGGGGGGCACAGACCCCCAAATGTGGGGGGCAACAGTTAGAGATTCCTAATTGGGGAGGCAGAGGGTTAGAGACCCCAAACCTGCAGGGTGGGAGGGCCAGAGACTCTCAAACAAGACTCCCAAAGATGGAGAGAGTGAGGCACCCCCAAACCTGTGGAATGGGGGAACAGAGACTCCCAGACCTGAAGAAGAACAGTTAAAGATACCCTAAGCTGTGGCATAGTGACCTCCAAACCTGGGGGCAGTGTGTGAGTCAGAGACTAACCCCCAAGTATCCTCTGCAGGTCAAAACCACCAGAGAATGAGGACAGGGGCAGAGCTGGGGAGCTTGGGGGGCACCAGAGCTGTGTCACACAGTCTTGGGGTCCTGGAGGAGGAGAGATCCTGGGGGTCACTCACCGGCCAAAGGCACGACGCAACACCTTCTCATTGATGTTGGAGGTGACATTGCCCACCCAGAGTGGGAAGCAGTCCCTGCCAAGAGCCATCCCAGTGCCATCAGAGCCAGCACTGTGCCATTCTGGGCCCCCCTCCCAGATCACTAGACAGCTGTACCTGGCAGGGTGGCTTGGTGGCAGCGTTGGGTGGCCACTGGCCACAGCAGGTTCCTGTTTCAGGTTTCTTGTGGGGGTCCCAGTGCTTCGTCTTGTCACACTTGTGTCACCTGTGTCCTGGCAGCTCCTGGTTGTCCATCCTGCTGCCGAGGGGCCAAAGGGGATCAGCACCCACTAGGGGCACAGGGATACCCCCGGGGTCCCCCCAGCCCACCCATCCCTGCCCCTTACCAGGGAGAAACAGCGGCTCCTTAGCCTTGAGCAGGAAGGGGGACACGGGGATACCCGCGGGGCGGCTGCACTGCTGTGAGGGGACAGGGGTGAGGCGTGGGGGGCACAGCAGGACAGGGGGCAGGGGCTAGGGGGTTGGGAAAGGGCAGGGTCTCACCTGCAGCTGAGCCCGGCAGGCCTCCAGCTGCGTGGCTGCCTCAGCATAGGACCCATCCTGCTGCAGCAGCTCTTCGAAGGCGCGTGCGGCCTCGGCGTAGCGCTGGGGGCCGGAGGGCACCTGCAGCCCCCTGCCTGGCCCCACAGGCACCCCACAACCCCTCACCCAGCCCAAATGGCACCTCAAAGCCTCATTGACACCCCCCATCCCAGCCCTACTCCACCCCACTAAAATCCTGCAGCACCCCCAGTCCCCTGCCCAGTCCTCCCAGCCCCAACTCACACCTAATGCAACCAGCCCCTCCACTCAGCCATAGCACCCTACAGCCCCTCCAGCTCCCCACAGCCCCCACGCAGGCACACTGGCACTCCTCAGCCCCCTGCCCAGCCCAGCAGCACTCCAAAACCCCTAGTTTGTCTCCAACACCACCCCACAGCCACTCTGAATGCCCCATACTCACTCCCAGAACCCAGCAGCCCCCCACCCAGCCATGCCACCCACCTCCTCCAGCCCCTCCCCAAGACCCCAGGCCCCTGCAGCCAGCCACACAGCCCCTGGAGCCCCCCCCCCAGGTACCTGCAGCCCCTGCAGGGCCTTGCCCTTGCGGAAGGAGCCCTTGGGCCAGCCCGGCCGCAGCGCCAGCGCCGCCTCCGCATCCGCCAGCGCCTCTTCGTATTGGCCCAGCTTCTCCAGGCAGAACGAGCGGTTCCCCAGGAGCCTGTGGGGATGGGGGAGTCACTGTGGCCTGTCCCTCCCACCCCAGGATCCCCCAGCTCACCCCAAACCACTCTGCTCACCGGTACTCCCGGGGGTTCAGCTCTAGGGCAGCGGTGAAAGCCCAAACGGCCTCATTGTGCTGGCCCATCTGGGCTGCCTCAATGCCATGGCCTGGGGAGGTGACACAGGGATGGTCAGTGAGGACACAGGAAGGGACAGAGCTCCTAGAACAGTCTCTCCCCTCTAGGAGTTGGGGAGAAGCACGGAGAACCCCCAATGCCCTCCTCTTGTTCCCCTGGGGGTCCCTACACTGACCTGCAAGTGCCAGGCTCTGCCCTAGTGTCCTGGGACTGGGTGGCCTGGGCTGGGGAGGTTGGGAGGGCACAGGACTCTTCACAGGGTCCTCGCTCTCCTTCTCTGGCACCTTCCTGCTTGGCTCTGTGTTCTGTGTCCCAGGGGACCGGTCACTGCCCGGGGGGGGCAGCCGGACCCCCGCCTTCTCCCGTGCTTTGCAGACAAAAGTGCAGCTCAGGTCCAGCTCCTCCTGAGGAAGCAGGGAGGGATGGGCAGGCAGAGCCCTGGGACCCCTCACCCCCAAATGGCCCCCCTGGGGAGACTGTCCCTCACCTCTGCCACCGCTGTGTCCTCCGGCTCAGACTCCCCTGAGGGGACTGTGGAGTCCCCAGGGCACGAGGAGGGCTCTGGGCAGCATCCCTCATCCTCAGCATCATTTGAGAGGGATCCAGTGCCTGCAGGGCCACTTGGGGGGCTCTGCAAGCAGAGGAAGGGGCTGAGGTGGTGGGGGCTAGGGGGTGCTGGCTGGCCCCCAGCTCTGGGGAACCCCAGAACAGCATGAGGGGGCCAGACTGGTCACTCACTGGGTCAGTGTTCTCTTTGTTCTTCTGCTCTTGACCCAGTTTCTCCCGTTTCTTTCGGTCTTTTTGTTTCTGGAAAGAGAGGACACAGACCCAGGAGCAGGTGTCAGTCAGAGAAATGCAATTCCCCCAACCCCACCACCCTCATCCCCCAGCCATGCGATCCCCAAGCTCAGAGACCTGCTGGCAGCACCCCAAGAAGAGGCAGTAACCCCAAACCCCAGGGGCTGCCAGTGATGCCTTAAGTTCTGAGTTTTCTGTTCTGCTTGTGTGTGTGCTTTTCCGTTGTGCTTTAAGGTGATGAAGACAAAATAGTCTGATTCCAGCTATTGATTCAAGGACAGTTTTTCAAACTCTAGGCCCTAAGCATAAACAATGTGAGAAGAGGAGGGCAGGCCAGCCAAGAGGCGAAGAGGATGAAACCTTACAATTCATTGGATAGTTGACTCCTGTATGCACATGGACTGAAGTCTATAAAGATGTGAGATTTTGTGACCAAGCCCTCTTTTGCTTCCATCTTGGAGCCATCTAGGCAGGGCAGAGGCCACACTGTGGCACTGGTACTGCCAGGGTGTGGCCTTTGAAAGCCTTTCAATAAATACCCATTTTATTCCCCTTTACTCTGTGTGATCTCTGTTCCAGCTCCTCAAGGCAACACCAGTGGCCCTTCCCAAGGCTCACCCACCTTCTTCTTCAGCTTCTTCTTCTCTGCCTTCCTCTTTGCTCGCTCCTCTTCTTCCACCAGCTCCTGCGCATTCCTCTCAGCTTCCTGCAGGAGAGATGTCCTGAGTGAGCACCCCTCGAAGGCCACGAGGTGGGACCCCTCTTGTGATATCAACCCGGGATCCCCCAGCCCCTGGAGAGCAGGAGGGACAGGTGGGGGGGAGGATTCCCCACCTCAGGCGTGAGCCAGGTGAGGCGGGGCATGGGCAGCCGGTCCAGCCGTGCATCCAGGACGGTCGGAGAGGTCCGGGGGAGCTGTGGAGGCAGCTCCGAGCACAGGAAGGACTTGCGGAAGCCGCAGTAGCTGTAGGGAATGGGCCCCTCCGCGGCGGGAACGTCCAGGAACTGGAATCCGTCCAACTCGTCCTCATCGCAATCGTAATCGTCATTGCCGTCGTCATCATCGTCGTCATACCCCAGCTGGTAATAATCCACCCTGGGGCCTGGCAGGAGAACGGGGTGTGTTAGGAGCAGTCCCAGGCACCGGACCTCGGCAACTCCCGTCCCTTTCCTCCCCTGGCAACTCCCGAGCACGGGGACCTCTGGCAGCCCCCGCCCCACTCACCGTCGTCCCAAAGCAGACACACCTCCCCCGACTTGCACTTGATCACAGTCTGGGAGGGGCCCTGCGACGGCAACGGGAAGTCGGCGAAGCTGGACATACGGTGCCAGGGGCAAAGGGCGCTGTGGGAAGTACAAACAACCATAAGCCCGCGGAGGCGGAATCGAAACTGGGCCGCCAGCGAGCCCCGCTCCGGCCTCCCACCCCTGCGCCCCCCCGTACCGCCGCTCCAGCCAGCGGGGCCGAGCGTGCAGCCCCAGGGGAAGGCAGCGGGGGCAGGCCCGAAGCCGCAGCCGCCCAGTCCGGGCCCGTCCCGCCCGAACCCCTTATCGCCACAAACAGCCGCCGCCGCGCCTCAGAATTGCATCACGGGCCTACCGGAAAAACGTCACGGCGCGAGTTGAGGCCGCCCCCCCGCCATGTTGGATACGGGCAGGACGGTGGCCCGCAGGGCCCAGACGAAGCGCGATCGGGCCTCCACATAATCTCCCGCCGTCCCCGCCCGCTCCAGGGCCGTGCGCTCGGCCGCGCCCCGCCGCTCGTCCCGCCCCGCAAACCGAGCTCCTCCTGGCGGCCAGTTCGGCCCAGCCCCCCGGATTAGCGAGGGCGCGGCCTAAGCCTCTTTGCTGCCCCCGCCCCCGGCATGGCCCGGCATGGACGCCGGCGGCGCTGAGCGGCGCGGCGGGGAGCTATGCCTGCAGGTAAGGCCGCTCGGGGCAAGGGGGACTCGGACACCCTCGCGGGGCAGCGGCGGGCCGGGCCGGTAACGGGGTGGGAGAGTGGGCACCGGGCCCAGCCAGTGCTGGGTCGCCATGGCAACGGCTCAGGGGGCGGGGCGGGGGTGTAGCCAAACGTGGCGAGCTGTGGCCGGGGGCGTGGTCACAGCGGGAGTCAGCGGGGGCGTGACATGGGGCGTGGTCGAAGGGCGGGTGCTGCGTGAGGGGGTGTGGTCAGTGCTTTAATGGGCGGGGTCACGCCTAGCCCCGCCCGTCGCCCCAGCCCCGGGGTCCTAAGCCCCCTGTGCCCCCTCCAGGTGGGCGATGTCGGCCTGGGCGGCCTCATCCTGCTGCTGCTGACGGCCCGACCGGGACCGGGCGATGGGGCTGCCCGCGGAGAGCCCCCCGAGCCCGGTGAGACCCCTGGGGCTGCAGAGACCATAACGGCATGTGGTGTTTTGGGGGGCTGCGGGGATCCTGATGGGGTGTGTGGTCCTGGGGGCAGTGTGGAGGATCCTAATGGGATCTTTGTGGGGGGACCATTGATGGCATATAGTGGGCTGCAGGGACCCCAATGCTGTGTGGGGTCCTGGGGGACTTGTGGGAGAACATAACCGGGTCCTGGGGGTCTCAGGGTTAGGGTGGCAGTGGGGCTTTGATGGGGTAATGTGGGCAGGTGCTGCCCTGCAGCGAGGTTCTACACACTGGGGGTCCCCCAGTGATCCCTGCCCCATCCTGGGGCGTCCCATGCCCCCCAGGTGGGTCGCGGGGGCCCCTGGCACGTTCCTTGCAGCGGGCAGAGGCCATGCTGCGCAGTGTCACCCCGGGGCTGCGGCGCCTGCTGTCCCCGCGGTCATCCCGGCGCGGTGACAGCGACGAGGACGACGACGAGGATGAGGACGAAGCAGCGTCCATCGTGGTCCCACTGGAGCAAAGCTTCTCCAGGCTGCGCCGCTGCCTCTGCGTCTGGGAGGACCCTCGCACTGAGACTTTCCTGGGCTACGTGCGGCCCCATCCCGGAGGCGCCGGTGACTTTTCCGAGGACGCGCTGCGGCAGCGCGTGGCGGAGCGGGGAGCGGCCCTGCACGCGCTGCTGCAGCACCGCCACCAGCTCCGCCTGGCCCGCGACTTCACTCGACGCCTCAAGGCCTCCTCCAGCTTCCTGCGGCGGCTGCTGGTGCTGCCGGAGCCCGAGAGAGCGGCGAGGCGGCGCCGGCGCTGCGGAGCTGTGCCAGGAGCTGCGGGCGCACGCGGGGCACTGGGCCGCGCTGCTGCGGCGGCTGCGGACGGACGCGTGGCTGCGGGCGCTGCCGCGCGCCGCGGCCAGGCCGTGCTGCACATGCGGTGGGCGCTGCTGCTGCCCGCCCTGATGGCCGCACGCCTGGCCGGGCGACACATCGAGGGACGGCTGCGGGAGCTCGGCCGCCCCGGCACTCCCACACCAGCCTCTGAGTGCCTGGCTGACCTCTTCCAGGGGCTGGAGATGTACAACCGCGTGGTGCAGGGCTGGCGGAGGAGCTGGGCCCCGAGGGGAAGGCCCCCGGTGCCTTCACGGTGGGCGGGGTGCTGCGGCTGCTGGCGGCCGAGCGTGGCCGGGCCGTGGCCCAGAGGCTCCAGCCCCTCCTGTGGCCCCAGAATGGGAACATCAGGGATGGACGTGTCTGCTGGCAGGACGTGGCAGTGCCGTGGCCACCAGGGCACGACGCGGTGGAGAAGGGTGTGGGGATGGACACAGAACCTTCCAGAGCGGAGGTGCCACCAGCACTGGCAGCTGAGCTGCAGGCACTGTGCCAGGAGGACGAGGAGCTGATGGGACACGTTTTTGGGGCGCTGGTGGCCTCAGCTGACAGCCTGTGGCAGCCAGTGCTGTCAGAGAGCCCCGAGCCCGCGGGGCTGCGGCCGGGCAGTGCGGGTGGCTGGAAGGCCGTGCGGTGGCTGGACGCTGCCCGTGGCCCCGCAGCTGCTGCGCTGAGTGCCCGGTACCGCCTGCTGCTCTGGGAGGCTGCGGGGGCTGTGCTGGGGGACAGCCTGGGCACCCCTCCTGCCACCCCCAGTGCCACCGTCACGGCGGCGTGGGAGCTGAGCCGTGCGCTTGCTGTTGGTATGTGGGGCTACAGGGGGTGTGGGGGCTCCCTCAGGGTGTCCCTGCCCTGACCCCTGGTGTGTCCCCACAGGCCGTGTGCCCCCTGAGTGCCAGGAGGAGCTGGGGGGGCTCTGCCTGCGCCTGCTGTGCCGGAGCATCCTCTGCAGCTGGGACACGGGTACAGGGGGCCAGGGGGGGCACAGGGTAGGGTACAGGGTGTGGGGCACTTGGTGGATGTGGGGTGAGGGAGTGGGGTACGCTGTGAAGCGTTGGATATGGGGTATGGGGTGGGGTGTGGAGTGCAAGTAAAGGATGTTGGGGCTTTCTGACTATTTCTCTTCCAGATTTTACCCGTGCTCTGGGCTCAGGGCTGTCAGACAAGTGCTTGGAGGCCTCAGGGGGTCCGCCAGGGCCGGGGTGCAGCCGCACAGCCCAGCAGCTCCGGTGCCTATTCCCAGCCCTGGCACTGGCCCTGCGCTGCCTGCGCCTGCTGCCCACCCGCCCACACGGTGAGAGGGGTCCTGATGGGGGGGAGGTAGATCTGGGGATCCCCTCTGTGCTGACCCCTACCCACAGCCCCCCCCGGGGGTCTCTGCCTGCGGCTGCAGGTGCTGGGCCGGTGCCTGGCGGCGGTGGCGGCCGCCCACGCGTGGCTGACGGGCCGGGCCGGGCGGTACCTGGCGGCCTGGGCGCTGCCTCAGTTCCTGCTGCTCACCCAGGGAGACCTGCAGGTACTGGAACACAGGGGGCACGGGGGTCTGGGGGGACACAGCGGGGCTGGATTCACTCCACCTGCTCCCCTCCAGGTGCTGAAGGCAGAGGCAGAGCAGCTGATGCTGCAGGTGAGTGAGACCTTCCCAGAGCCAGGGGACATTCACGGGGACAGCCCCTCAGAGCCACTCCCCAGCCTGGGATCCCCATGGGAACTTCAGCTGTGCCGGCAGATCCGTGACACGGCCAACAGCATCCAGGTACGATGGGACTGCGGGACGGGCGTCCTGAGCACGAGGACAGCTGCATCACCCTGTGTCACCCTGTGTGTCACCCTGTGTGTCACCCTGTGTGACCCCATGTTCCCTGTGTCCCAGCTCTTCTGGGGACGTGCTCTGGATGTTCTCCACCAGCTGCAAGCGGCTCTCGGCCGAGATCTTCGACCAGACGATGCCGCTGGGCCGGCACTGGCAGCTCGGGCCACGCACTGGTGGGTGTGGGGGCTGGGGGGATATGAGGTGCTTGGGTGGGGGGCTTTAGGGGGTCACTGAGCTCGTTGCTGTGTCCCCAGAGCTGCCCAGCTCCCCCAGTGCGTACGCGGCGGCCGCAGTGCAGGCGGTGCTGGGGCAGGTGCTGCAGGGGGCCCAGGCCCTGCCCTACGACGCCCAGGTGCCCACCCTGGCACGGGTCACCACGGCCTTCCTGGAGGCCTGGATGGATCACATCCTGACCCACCGGATCAAGTTCAGGTACTGGGGATGGGGATCCACAGCTGGTGGGCAGTTCCAGGGGTCCCAGTGGCAGTTCCTGGGGTCCCAGTGGCAGTTCTAGGGGTGCAATGACAGACCAGGGATCCCAGTGGCACTTCCTGGGGTCCCAGTGGCAGTTCTAGGGGTGTAATGATAGGCCAAGTGTCCCAGTGGCAGGTTGGGTGTGCAGTGACAGGCCAGTGGCAGGTTGGGGTCCCGCTGATGGTGCCAAGTGTCCCAGTAGAGGTCCTAAGGGATCCTGGTGACAATGCCAGAGGTTCTGTGGTGGTCCCAATGGTGGTCTTGGGGGTCTGATGGCAGTGCCATGGTCTCCATGGTGGCCCCAGAGCATGGTGGCGGTGCCAGGGGGTTTTGGTGGGGTCCTGGTGGGGACTCCAGGGTCCCATGCCCACCCTGACCCCCATCCCAGCCTGCAGGGTGCCCTGCAGCTGCGGCGGGACTTCGAGGCGGTGCGGGAGCTGGTGTGCTCGGAGCGCTCCGGGCTGGCTCCCGAGGCCCGGCAGGCGCTGCGGGCCCTCTGCGTCTTCCGGCACACGGACACGGCTGTGCGGTGCCTCCTGCAGCAGCCCGGGGGGCTGGGGGGACACCCCCGGGGCTGGGGCGGCCTCCGGCGCTGCTGTGAGAGCGGGGTGGGGTGGGAATGGGGGGGAATGGGGTGGGATGGGAATGGGATGGGATGGGGATGGGATGGGATGGGATGGGATGGGATGGGATGGGGATGGGATGGGATGGGATGGGATGGGATGGGGGGATGGGATGGGATGGGATGGGATGGGATGGGATGGGATGGGGATGGGATGGGATGGGATGGGATGGGATGGGATGGGATGGCATGGCATGGGATGGGATGGGATGGGGATGCATGGATGGGATGGATGGGATGGATGGGGGATGGGATGGGATGGGATGGGATGGGATGGGATGGGATGGGGACAGGGATGGGATGGGTGGGATGGCATGGCATGGCATGGCATGGCATGGCATGGCATGGCATGGCATGGCATGGCATGGCATGGCATGGCATGGCATGGGATGGGAGGATGGCATGGCATGGCATGGCATGGCATGGCATGGCATGGCATGGGGATGGGATGGGATGGGATGGGATGGGATGGGATGGGATGGGATGGGATGGGATGGGATGGGATGGGATGGGGTGCTGATGAGAATTGGATGGGAATGGGATGGGATGAGATGGAGTGGGATTGGGATGAGATGGGGTGGAGGTGGGATGGGACAGGGTGGGATAGGGACAGGGATGAATGGGAACAGGGACAAGGACAAGGATGGGGATGGGGACAGGGATGGTGACAGGGACCCCCACCAGGAGCAGGATCTGATATCCCAGCCTATCCATCCCTTTCCAGGCTCAGACGAAGGTGCCCACCCCCTGGAACCATCCATGGACCCTCTCCCTGGCCTGGACCCTCTGGAGGGGTCAAGCCCAATCCCAGGGACCCCTCCAGTGGCTCCAGAGGCCGATCTCCCGTCCCGTCCCGAGTCCCCGTTCCCGGGCAGCCAGCAGCAGTGGCTGTCCCTGCGGCTGCACCGCGCTCGCCGCTGGCGTGTGCCAGGGCTGCCGTGTGTTGGCAACAGCCCCGAGGGCTGACCTGGAATAAACCTAGCAACGCCATGGCTGTGGCTATGTCTGTGGGTGGGATATTGGGGTATGGGGGTCTGGCATCCCTGGGGTGTGATCCTGGGATTCAAACTGGGACCAGTTCCTGGAGGGCAGAATCTAGTGGGGAGACTGGTGGAGCTAAGGGGTCCTGGAGGGGCTGGGGGTGCAGGGTGGGATTCCTTTGGGGGTGCTGGGGGACACTGCCGGTGCATAGCTGGGGTTCCAGGGTGGTCCTAGGGAAGGCTGGGGGTACTTTGGGTATCCCTGGAGAGGATAAAAGGCATAACAAACCGGACATGAGGAGCGTGGACTGGGTGGCAGAGCTGGTCGGGGGCACCGTGCTGTGTCGTTGTCCCTTCGGGACCATTTGGGGTTCCGCGGGGTCCACGGGAGGACCGAGCCTGCGCGCGCTCCTCCCGCCCGCCAGGGGGCGCGCGCGGAATTGGCCTCGCCAGACGTGGCGCGGCGCTGACGTCACGAGCGCGACAGCCCTGATGGCGGGCGAGCGGCGGCGGCGCGGCGGGGATGGACCCCGGGAACGACCCCGGGAGCGGCTCCGGGAGCGGGACCCAAAACTGCGGCAACAACAAAAGACACCGCGAGGATCCGGGCGGGTCCGGACCGTGCTGGTGCTAACAGCGGCGGCCGCAGCGCTGGCGCTGGGTCTGGCGGTGGCGGTGGCCGAATGGAACCGGTGGAGCGAAGTCTCCCGCCTCGTCACACCCCACCCGGCGCCTCCCGCCGTTCCCCCGGGGTCCACCGGGCCTCTCGCATCGCCCACCTATTTTTGGGGCACGTACCGGCCTCACGTCTACTTCGGGATGAAGACGCGGAGCCCGCGATCTGTCGTGACCGGTGAGGGGCGCGGGGGGCTCTGCCCCGCCCTGGGGCTCGTCCGGCCCCGCTCCCACCACCAGAGCCGCCCCTGACACCTCCCCGCCCCTCCAGGACTGATGTGGCTCCAACACGGCGGCAACTTGCGGCACACGAGCGATCAGAACGACGGCGTGTCGCGATATGGGTGGCTGATGCACGACGGGGAGAATTTCGGAGTGCAGGAGATCCGCGATGAGGGGCTGGTGCTGAGAACCGAGTTCGTGAAGCAGCCGGGGGGAGACCACGGTGGCGATTGGAGCTGGCGGGTCACAGTGAAGATGGAGGTGAGGGGGCGAGAGTGGGAGAGGGATTGAGATGCCGGAGAGCTTTTGTCATCCTCCTCTTCCTCCTCCCCAGGGTAAGGGCCCGGCCCCTCTCGTGTCCCTCTTCTTCTATGTGGCCACAGACGGGCAGGGGACACTGCGGCCGGTGCTGGAGAACAGGACACGGCTGGCGGCCGTGGCAGGGACAGCAGAGGAGCTTGGAGACTTCACCCTCACCTTCCTGCCCCCCACCGGGGAAGGTGGGGAGGGACACAAATATGCCAGGTGAGCATCTGGGCTGCAGTCCCCAAACCCTCTGTGTCCCCTCCATCTGCTCCCACATCCCCACTATGTCCCTGACTCTCCTGTCCCCCACAGTTACAACTTCCTGGCCGCGGGGGTGCCGGGGCTGCACCGTCTCACCGACCTGGTCCGGCAGAGCCTCCACGAGAGCTCCGTGTTCTCCCCACCAGGCCGACCCCGCCGCCGCTATTTCGGGGTGTCCAGTGCTGGGGGGCTGCCTGGGGAGAGCCCACGGGGGCAGCTGCTGCTGCACCAGGTGACGCTGGAGCCGCCGGCAGTGCTGGAGGTGACGCTGGAGTCGGGCAGCGCCGCAGGAGTGCGGCGCGGGCGGCTGGCGGGGCCGGCACTGAGCGCGGCGCTGGCCCGGCACGTGGCCACCTTTGAGCAACGCTTTGAGGACACCTTCGGGCTGGGAGCACGTGGGGTGTCCCTCCCGCAGCGCCGCTTTGCCCAGGCTGCGCTCAGCGAGATGCTGGGTGGGATTGGCTTCTTCCATGGCCGCTCCCTGCTGCGCTCGGAGCTCCGAGAAGAGCCGGTGCCCGGCATCGAATCCATGCTGTTCACGGCTGTGCCCTCGCGCTCCTGCTTCCCACGTGGCTTTCTGTGGGATGAGGGCTTCCACCTGCTGCTGCTGGGCCGCTGGGACCCTGCGCTGGCCCGCAACATCCTCGCCCATTGGCTCGACCTCCTCAACGCTGATGGCTGGATCCCACGGGAGCAGATCCTGGGGGACGAGGCACGGGCCCGGGTGCCCCCGAGTTCGTGCTGCAGCACAGTGAGATGGCGAACCCTCCGACTCTGCTGCTGGCGCTGGAGCGGCTGCTGCCCGACGCGCCCCTGCCCTACCTGCGCCGCCTCTTCCCGCGCCTCCGCGCCTGGTTCGAGTGGCTGAACCGCACCCAGGCCGGCCCCGAGCCCTTCACCTTCCGCTGGCGTGGCCGCGACACCGACCTCGAGCGCTTCCTGAACCCCAAGACTCTGTCGTCGGGGCTGGACGATTACCCTCGTGCCTCCCACCCGTCTGCAGAGGAGCGGCACCTGGACCTGCGCTGCTGGATGGCGCTGGGCGCCCGCGTGCTGGCGGCGCTGGCCGAGCGCCTGGGCGAGCCCCTCGTGCCCTACCGCGACATGGCCACAGCCCTGAGCGACAACGACCTGCTGGACCGGCTGCACTGGGCGCCCGAGCTGGGCACCTTTGCTGACTTTGGCAACCACAGCACGGCCGTGGCTCTGCGCTGGCACCGTGCCGCCCCCGTGCCTGGCAGGCCCCCGCCGGCCCCGCAGCTGCGGCGGGAGGTGCGGGAGGCGCCACGGCCACGGTTTGTGGGCGCTTTGGGCTACGTGAGCCTGTTCCCGCTGCTGCTGCAGCTGCTCCAGGCGGACTCCCCGCGGCTGCCAGCACTCCTGGACTCCATGCGCAGTGAGAAGCAGCTCTGGACGCCCTTTGGGCTGCGCTCGCTGGCCCGTGACAGCCCCTGGTACCTGCGCCGCAACACCGAGCACGACCCGCCGTACTGGCGCGGCTCCATCTGGGTCAACATCAACTTCCTGGCGCTGCGGGCGCTGCACGGCTACGCGCGGGCGGCGGGGCCGCACCGGGAGCGCGCGGCCCAGCTGTACCGGGAGCTGCGCCACAACCTGGTGGCCAACGTGTTCCGGCAGTACGAGGCCACCGGCTTCCTGTGGGAGCACTATCGGGACAGTGATGGCACCGGGCAGGGCTGTCACCCTTTTGCCGGCTGGTCTGCGCTCGTCGTGCTGGCCATGGCTGAGGACTATTAATGTGGAGGGTCCCTGTGCCCCCTGCCTGCCTGGTGTGCTCAGGGCCAGGGGAGGTGTTGGGGGGCTGTGTCAGAGCCCCCCTGCCTCCCCTGCAATAAACCTCCATGACTGTGGCCTCTCGCCACCCATGTCGGTGTCACAGTGTTGCCTTTGCTGACCCCAGCTCAGGCTGATGCCCCCTGTGCCATGGGGGGGATGTTTTGCCCCCTCCCTGTGGAGTCAGGGGTCGCCACCCAGCCCAGTGCATCCATCACAAGGGGCGATGGTACTTCCACATCTCTTTAATGGTGAGAGAATGTGCCGGGACCACCCACCCCCATGGTCAGGCACCCCCTGGGCAAAGGGGCCCCCCCAGGCAGCAGCATTGGGATCACAGGGGAGGCCCCAGAAGCAGTTCGGAGGGAAGGGGGCTCCAGCAGGACCCTTCCACACTACAGGGTGGGTGTCACTCGGGGCAAGGTTCCCCAGAGGCTCCATGATGAGTCCAGACCCCAACTGGGGGTCCTGGGGGGGGGCTCAGACAGGCAGCACAGGTGAGCCAGGCCCCCCACCACCCCCCGGTCCCCCACAGCCCTCAGGCTCGCCCTCCTCCTCTTCTAGGCCACGGCCCACCTCAATGCCCGAATCCCCTGTGAGCCGCCGGTGCCGCCCAGGGCAGCCCCCTGGCACCACTCTGCCCCCCCCACCCTCGCCCCCCTCGGTGTCAGAGCAGGGGCGGCCCTCTGCCTCACAGAAGTCCGGGGGGACTTGTTTGGGGGGGTCCCTGCAGGCCGGCAGCTCCTCGGGCAGGGGCAGGTCCCAGCTGGCACCGGTGCCGGTGCTGCTGGAACCACCGTCACGGCCGGTGCTGCCACGCCCCGGGCCTGGCCCCGGCTCCGGGTCCGTCTCGTCGGTGCCCGGTGCCGAGAGCGAGGAGCTGCTGGGGGAGGAGGCGCAGGAGCAGCCGCAGGAGCAGGAGCTGCAGCCCCCGGAGGAGCCGGGGGACAGCGAGGGGCTCCCAGGGCTGTAGGGCGGCGGCGGAGTCCCGGGGCGCTGCGCCACTTCCTCATACGCTGGGAGCTTGAAGGAGGCCAGCAGCCCTGGGGGGGGAGAGGTGGGGTCAGGGGGACAGCCGGGACACGGGGGGGGGGCCCCAGGAAACGGCCCCCAGAGGATGGAGATGGAGGGGGAGGGCACACAAGGAAGAGCTGGGGGAATGTGGGGCTCAGGGGGATGTGGGGGATGGAGCTGGAGAGCACAGCCCAGGATATGGGGTTGGGGGATGCAGGGCCTGGGGGTGTACATGGGGAACTGGAGCAGGGACAGGAGATTCAGGATATTGGGGGATGGCACAGGGCGTCCTGACTCACTGAAATCCCCTGTGAAGATAGTGGGGGATGAGGGGCTGGGGGTGACACGGGTGGTGCTGGGAGTCCCAATTCACTGAAGTCCCCCGTGGAGAGGGGTTGTGCTGGCAGGGGCTGGGATGTACAGGGGAAATTCAGAAGCCTTTCACTCACGGAGGTCCCCCGAGGAGGGGGGGTACTGGCAGGCACCGTGGTAGGCGATGAGGTTGATCTCACGCTGCCGCTGCTGCTGCTGCAGGCGCAGCTTGGCCCGGCGGTGCCGGAATGCGCAGCAGCAGCTCAGCAGGATCAGGATGGTCCAGAGCAGCCAGAACCCTGCAGGAACGGGGGCGCAGAGCGGGGGTCACCCTCACATAGAACCCCCATTCCCACCGGGGGTCCGGCTGCAGCCCCCAGATCCTCCCAGAACCCTCAGTCCCCCAGGCATCCCAGCTCTTCCTGAGCCTCCAATGCGGCTCGGAGCCCGCAGGCCTCCTGAGCCACAGGACCGCTCCAGAGGCCCCGATTGTCCTCGGAGCCCTCAGTCCCCGTCCCCCACCCCAGTTCCCGCAGGACTCACACGGAGCCCTCAGCCCAAACACAGCCCTTGACCTCCCAGAGTCGCAGGACCCCTCTAGAGTCCCGGATCCTCCCGAAGCCATCAGCCCGCCCAGAATCCCCGATCCCCTCCGTTCTCCCGGGATCCCCCCGAACTCACACCACAGCTCGTAGTAGTAGGTGCAGCAGCCGCTCTCCCCGCAGCAGTGCCCGGTCTCGCACACGTAGGGCCGGTTGTTCACCCCCGGGCAGAACTCCCGGGCCTGCGGGCACGGCCGCACCGTCACCGCGGCCCCGCGCGCGGTCCCCCCGCCCCGGCCCGCCCGGTACCTGCGGGTGCTGCCGGCCCAGCAGCGCGGCCCAGGCCCCCTCGCCGCTCCCGGGCCGCTCCATGGCGCCGCCGCCTAAAGCCCGCCGCAGCCCCGCGCCCGCCCGGCCGCGGCCCCCGCCGCCCGCAGCAGCCGCCGCCGCCCCGTCGCCGCCGCCGCCGCCATCGCGGCCC